>JAAEAF010007812.1:0-63236 GCA_011037195.1 Triatoma infestans
TTTCACACCAGATTTTTTTTTTTTTATTATTATTACTAGCTAAACCCGGCCACGCTTAGCTGTGGCTCAGTCTGAATTTAATTATTAGGGAAGTAAATAAAAGTATGATAGTTAACATAGATTCTGCAAGAAAACACATCATTCAATTTAATACCCTACTTTGCGTTGCTGTGAACTGAAAGGAAAGAAGGAAAAAATGTTTTTAACTGAAAGAATGTTTTTAAGAGCTGAATGCGCTGTTCTACCTCCTTCCATCAACGTAGCAGCATTACCTGAAGAAGCAAGTGCTAACGCAATATGGCCATTTGAACGGATTTTAGCCAGGATTAAGGAAATTAAGAATGTTTTTCCAGTTCCACCTGGAGCGTCCAAAAAGTAAATCCACCGGATTGGTTGGTCACAGCTTGTATGATGGTATCAAATGCTATCTTTTGTTCTTGAAGGAGTTTTCAGTGTACTTCCTTGGACGAATAGCTGTAAGTCATTTCTGGTGTATGATTGCTCTCTGAGCAGTTTTCTCTCGAATGCTACATCGATACTGTTACTCTCAATAGTGCCAACAACTTGCCACATATTGCAAGACAAAGATCCTCAATTAATATTAGCGCTTCATTGTATAATGTAATGGTGATGTTTGTAGTTTGTAGTTGTTGGTTGTGTAGCACGAGCGATCTTGTGAAAGGGCTTGTAAGTATGTTTGTTTAAAAGAGAATGAAGTATTAGTAATAATTAAGAAAGCACCACTGATTATAAAATAAATATATTATTCTCTAAGCAAATTAAGTATATTACAATATCACACTATATCTTGATAAAGTGATGTTTATCTAGAATAAAGGCAAATATCTATCATTGGCACTGAGCGATTCCTGAAGTGTTCTATGCTGGCTTTGGAAGCAGAATCTGACTTAGTTGTCTGAAGATAGACTACAGACTCTGTTATTTTTTGAACTGCATTATTTGAAAGCTGAAGGTAGACTCTATTCTTTGGAATTGCTCTCTCTCTAGAGGGGGAATTTTCTTGTACAAAAGAATTAACCTAACGGGATTTTGTGCCTTTGTTTTTCTATTTGCCATGACACCAATTTACAGTATCTGATTCTAAAATACACTGTTTTTGAAGGTAAATTCACAGTTTAATATATTAACAAAATCAGATTAAATTATTTTTAAAAACTATTATTTTTCTACTTCGTTCTTCCACTAGAATTGTATATTTCTTCTGTGAAATCCAAGCCATGATTGCGTTTCTTCTGTATTCTGTGCAGAACATCATCTTCAGCAGAGAGCGAGCCACGATCGCAACGCGTCTGCGTCTGTCTATTTCTGCCAAACTCACGAAACGATCTGAATTTCCCGTTTCCATGGGAACTTCGGAATAAAAAGTATATATAAACACTCTTATATAGAAATATAACGTTGTGTAAATATTTAAAATCAATCCATCTTACTACTTTTCGATGTTTGCGGCCACAAACATATGGATGCTGAATTTTTATATATATAGATTATATACATACATTATTTATGAAGGAAAAGGATTGTGAGTTTCGGTCTTTTTAAAAAAAATAAATAAACTTAAATTCTTGCCAATGTTTCGAAAAAATATATTGTCTTTTTCAAAGCATAAAAAAAATAAAATAAAATAAAAAAACTATTAAATAATCTTTAAAACATATCACACTTGAAAACTTATGTAAAATTTTCGAAGTAAAAAGTTGAGAACACCTCAACAATTTTTGTTCACTATTCTCTGTTCTCAACTTTTTATTTCCAAAAGTTTACATAAGTTTTCAAGTTTGATATGTTTTGAAGATTATGTTAATAGTTTTTTATTTTATTTTATTTTTTTTATGCCTTGAAAAAGACAATATATTTGTCGAAACGTTGGCAAGAATTTAAGTTTTTTTTTTATTTTTTTAAAAAGACTGAAACTCACTGTAATGATTGTAGGAGGAGATGTTGGTTGTGGATGTTGATAGATAAATAACACCTTAATATCGGTATAAGATATCTATAATTGATATATATGTATATGACTGACTGCCAAGGACTATATACTTAATACTACAAGAACTGAACAGACTGACTGACGTGGCTAAACGATATGTACAATTCAAGTGTAGACTGTGAACAGAATAGAATATCTTTTTGACTCTGTCTCTCGTATATATTTCCAACTGGCCTCTCCTCTCCTCTCTCTCGAGAATGGGGCTCTTTCTCTTTGATGCGTGGTGGGGGTTCACTCGCTAGTGTGGATGAGTGGTGGGGTTTCACTACCCCTACACTCACAATCCTTTTCCTTCATACAAGTAACAAGCGAAAAGAATCTTCCATACATTATTTATATTTATTTATTTACTATATATTTTAAGCCAGTGTTTAATCCAAACCTCAACATGGACACGCAAAGCTCTTAGTATCTAGTTCAAAACAAATGGAAACTAGAATTTACTTGAGAAAGGGATAGAGTTGTGTGAAAAAGCGTGTACATAAATGATAACAAAAGAAGAGTAAAAAAGCTATTTCTTAAAAATATTAAGCAGAGAAATAGTACTGGGCTTGGTTAGTGTTGGATAATAATATTTTCTAGTAGTTATGAAAGCTTTAAAAATAAACTAGATGAAAAAAAAAAAAAAAAGTGGGGATATAGGGATGTTAGGAGTGAGAAAATAGGGACAATACAAAGAAATAACGGATTAGATGGTTTGAATGGAAAAAGTAGAAAAGTAGATGGTAGCAAAGAAGTGGGTGTATTTTTTTTTTTTTTTTGATACTTGGCAATTTTCACCAAGATAGCTTCACCAACTGAAAAAAACGACGCCCCGGTTAAAAGATGTGGATAAAAACCAGCAAAGCCATTTCCCAAGGGAAACGTTTTTCATATTTCTTTCTCAGCCTCTCTTTTTCTTGGTTTTAGTGGAAAAACTGCTTGGTATTTTTTTGTTTTTCCTCTCTTGAGCAAATAATTACTCTCTTCGCTACATTGAACAACATGCCGCCTACTATGTACTCAGTGGGTGCGAGTGTATATGTAATGTATGTTCGTATTTCATATTATAACTTTATAATTTCTTATTATTTTAAAGAAGAAGTAAAATAAAATCTGGTGTGATTCATTCACATTCACAACTTTCAATTTACGGCAATTTATACATTTATAAAATTCACATTAGTGTATGTAATAATAACCTATCATAAAACTGTAACCAGCTATGATGTTCTAATCTAGTTGTGTTATCTTGTATATGACCTAGCTCCCACGTCATAAGCTCGATACTCTGTATAATTAAGTGTTTTATACATTTATATATATAAAAATTCAGCATCTATTTATTCGAGGCCGCAAAACTCTAAAAGTAATCGATAGATTGACTTAAAATTTTTACACAAAGTTACATTTTCTATATAAGAGTGTTTATATATATTTTTTATTCCGAAGTTCCCATGGAAACGGGAAATTCCAAGGAGTTTGGCAGAAATAGACAGACGCAGACGCGTTGCGATCGTGGCGCGCTCTCTGCCGAAGATATTCTGCACAGAATACAGAAGAAACGCAATCATGGCTTGGATTTCACAGAAGAAATATGCGATAAAGCGCTAATCTTAATTGAGGATCTTTGTCTTGCAATATGTGGCAAGTTGTTGGCACTATTGAGACTAACAGTACCGAATAGGTCGATCAATGCAGCATTCGAGAGAAAACTGCTTAGAGAGCAATCATACACCAGAAATGACTTACAGCTATTCGTCCAAGAAAATACACTGAAACTCCTTCAAAAACAAAAGATTTGATACCATCATACAAACTGTGACCAACCAATCCGGTGGATTTACATTTTTGGACGCTCCAGGTGGAACTGGAAAAAAGTTCTTTATTTCCTTAATTCTGGCTAAAATCTGTTCAAATGGCCATATTGCGTTAGCATTTGCTTCTTCAGGTAATGCTGCTACGTTGATGGAAGGAGGTAGAACAGCGCATTCAGCTCTTAAAAACATTCTTTTCGTTAAATACATTTTTTTCTTTCTTTCCTTTCAGTTCACAGCAACGCAAAGTAGGGTATTAAATTGAATGATGTGTTTTCTTGCTGAATCTATGTTAACTATCATACTTCTATTTACTTCCCTAATAATTGAAACACACTGAGCCACAGCTAAGCGTGGCCGGGGTTTAGCTAGTATATTATATACCAGGACTATTTTGTCATTTAATTCCTACAATCATATTTTTGTGTAAAGTTTTTAAAAGGGTTAAACTCATCTCATAGGGGGCAGGTAAAAAAGATTAAATTAGGGTATTAAAAGTAAGGGTGGCTATTGTTTGAAAGGGTTTTCTAGTATATAGTAGCAAGCAAGGGTTGCCCCATATCACATGGTTTAAGAGAAATTTTCTAATTTCTAAATCACAAGATGGAAACTGTAAGATAGGATTTTTCAATATTTTATTTCCTAACGGATCAAAATTTTTATGAAAATTAATATGTTGTTAAATCACAGAAAAAAAAAGTTCAAACACTCATTTGAATTTCAGACTCATCTTGCTGGTTACGTGGATAAAACCCAATGAACAACAAAGACATTAAATTGGAATACATGTTATATAAGAAATATCCACAATAAAATGAGATTGAGGGCCTTTTCAAAGAAAAGAAAAAACTAAACCTAACGTGTATTAACTAATAATGGAATAAACTACTTATAAAAAATACTTCTGGGCATCCAAAAAATCCTTAAACAACTCTTCATTTGTCGAAAACCTACTCTTCCAAATGTACTGTACTAAGTAAGTTTCAAACTTAGTAATATATATGCGGCCAATTCGTCTCCTCATGTCTCTTTTTATTTTCGACTATACTTTGGTATGAACCACTTTAACTGGGGGGCCCACAAATTTAAGGAATATGGTTTACCTTAAAAGTGGTGAAACCCTAACGAATCTAAACTTTGGTAGCCTCTCCAGCTATCTGTGATCACGGTAGTTCCCAGTTTAATGTTTTGGGCCGCTACCCGTCGTAAAATTGTGGCATCTCTTTTATCCACTACAGATAAAAAAGCACTTTTTTGGTTGACCTATCTATACCACCAACTACCCAACGGGTCTTTGTTACTCTACCTCTGTTAAACTTTCTGGGCTCAAATGCGCTTTCATCCTCCTCTACTATTGCGTTTGTCCCCCCCCCCCCACAAATCTTTTCGCTGTTCTCAATCAGTCAATTTAAAATTAAATTCCGAAAAATATATATAGAATTTTTGTTACGTTATTATGGCATAATCCCGTTTCCCTAACTAGAATGTTTCGAGGATACTTGAGTATCCAGCCCACTATCTTGTCAAATAATTCTATTCATTTGAGTCTGTATATACTTAGTGAGTGCTGGGATATGAATGATCAACAAAAATTTGAAAATGTCCCTTAAATCATGTCATGGGAGGCAGGTAAAAAAGGAATTTACTGCTTGGTCTGGTGGTAATCCCAAGGGTTAGAGAATGTACACCTGATGTACTTCTTACCTGCCCTCTAAGAGATGAGTTTAACCCCAAGCGGTATCATCATTTCAATAAATTTGTATATATGGCATTAAGATCAGCAATATCTGTTTTAAAATTGATAGATATATGTAATGTGATAGCAATGTGATAACAGGAAGAAAAAGATATAATTTTTAAATAAATTATAACTAGTGGTTCCAGCCGGCCGCTATCTTCAGGTCAAGAGCCGCGGCAAACAAAACCCTTTCAAACTAGGGTCAGTGCACGGTCAAAAGAACACCTCTAAAGAAAAGCCGATAAAACTCTTTAAACAGGGGTCATTATACGGCTAGTGTACAGAAGCCACACCTGGCCGGTATTCCCTTCATACAAGGGTCAACGAAAACACTCAAAAGGCCACCTGGCTACAAACAGTCTTTGATCACCGAATGGCCACCATCTGTCGCCATACTGGTCACTGACCTAACTCAACCTGGTCACCGACCTATTCAAGACCTAGGGTCAACACACTGCAAGAGATGTCTTGGTGTGGCTAGTACTTACACATCTGTCAATGTGTGAGTGATACCAATATAAACTTCTTTATTCTTTTCTTTAACAACTATTGTAGTTTTGCTGAAGTCAAAAGTATGTCCTGTTTTTGTAGTGTGTTGAGAAAGCTGCGTTGCCGTTTTTTTTCTTCCAACGAAATCAACGCAGCCGAATTCGACAACACAAAAACATGACGTTAAAAGAAAAAAGTAAAAAAGACAACACAGCTCTCTGTCAACACATTAAAAAAACTGGACATACTTTTGGACTTCAGTAAAACTACAATAGTTGATAGAGAAAAGAATACACAAGAAAGAAAATTGTTAGAAATGATCCACATCAATAGAAACAGAACGTCTATTAATTTTAAAACAAATATTGCTGATCTTAATGCCATACATACAAATTTATTGAAATAATGACAACGCTTGCTTTCCAACATTGCTAAGATATGAAATATAACCATCATCAAATTGTAACCTGCTATGTTGTTCTATTCTAGTTGTGTTATCTTGAAAATGATCTGGCTCCCACGTCGAAACTTGATACTTTGTAATAAAATATTTTATACATATATTATTGTAATAGGACCCGAAGAGAGGTATCTAAAAGAGTGAGCGAAACTCCCAGTTTTATGTCTGTCACTCTGCTTTAGATCCCTTGCTTTGGATCCTATTAATATAATGGGTATTAGACGGCAAGAATTGAGTTTGAAAGAATAAATAAACTCGAAGTAATGCTGAACACTCTATAATGGGAAAGTGTTACACTAACTGCCTGTTCTTTACATGAATGATAGTGAGAGATGTAAAGTGAGTAAAGAGAAAGTTGTTGACGCGTTGTGACTGCTATATAAACTGTTGAAAGACTGTTGCCTATATGGCTAACTCAGCTATTTAAGCTATTTAATTAGAGGTCTCCCACGCTATTCTGGCTTAAGCAATGAGTGAGACTCTCAATTTTGTGTGTGTGTCTATTTCTCTGCTTTAGATCCCTCTCTACGTATCCTATTACTTTATATATCAGGACTTTTTGTCATTTAATTCCAACAATCATATTTTGTATAAATTTTTAAGTCCAATATAAACAAATCAAAGTTATACTTGAAAATATGGGTGGGTCCGCAATGCTGAATAACATCGGGTATTTTATCCGTCGTAGCATGCATATTAGTTTTGTTCCTGACCGGTTTCAGATTTTCATCCATCGTCAGAACAAATTCACCAAGTTCGTGTAGAGAGTTGTTTGAGAGTTGTATGTTATAGCCCCCCCCCCCCCCCCCACCAATAAAAAATAACTTGATAAAACACTGAGAACGCTTAACAACACTATTAAAAATTGAGTTATAAAGTATTCTTCAAAACATGCTATTTATTATACACTATTTTCTAATGTCTAATCACGATTTATAATAATTCCACTTTGTCATGAAACACACACACACATAGTAACATAATCTTTATAACCTTCCCACACATATATAATACAACCAACAAGTGTGAGTCTACAGAAACATTTCGTTGAAGTGAACTCTCTACACAAACTCGGTGAATTTGCTCTGATGATGGATGAAAATCCGAAACCGGTCAGAAATATAATGAATATGTATGGTACGTCGGATAAAAACCAGATGTTATCCAGCGTTGCAGACCCATCCACATATTCAAGAACTAAAGTCTTATAATTATTGCAATGGAATCCGAAAGAAAGGAGAAGCACACTAAATGAATCAAAAATTAGTTATTTAGATTACTAAGTTATCCCCACCTATGTCAGACTAGGAAGGGGACAGTTCGATTCATATAAATAGAGCGAAAGCAGTACAGTTCAGGACAGTTTATACCAGTTTATAACTAGTCAGCAACTATGTATTACCTTCCCATCACTGCCAGTCTGTCTCTTTATATTTCTCTCACTACTTAACTTCTATTTGACTGTAATGTCTTTGCAATTTGTGTGTTCTTTTCATTATACAGTGTTCAGCATATCATCTAGTTTATTTCTCTAAAATCCATTCTCTCTAATTCTCTCTCTCCTTCTCACATCCTTTATATTTGATGTAATGGGATTCGAATCATTTAGGATTCATAGAATCCGAAAGAGAGGAGAAGCTCACTAAATGAATCAAAAGTTACTTATTTAGTAAGTTACTCCCCACCTAGGCCAGACTAGGTGAGTCTACACTCTCTGTTATACAAACCAACAAATGTGAGTGTAACAGAAACATTACGTTGAAGTGAACTCTCTACACGAACTTGGTGAATTTGCTCTGACGATGGATGATCCGAAACAGGTCAAGAACAAAACTAATATGCATGCTACGACGGATAAAATACCAAAGTTATAGTGTTTAAAAAATGTTTTCATTGCTATAACATAGCATGTGTTTATAGAGAGCATATAACCCGTGGGTTCCGAGTAATTGGTTCTAGGCCCAAACACCTCTGCCACAGTCCTCTCGAGGGTCTTGCACCCATCTTTATACTACTTAGTGGCATGCTTGCTAATACTAGACAGGGTGGATCCTTTGCTCCATTCTCTTTTCGTACTTAGCTTCGAAGAGAAGTTTCTAAAGAAGCTATATTTCTTAATCATAATGTCCCTAGGGAGGTTCCAGGGAAAGGAACCGGCTAAAGGGAATGTCTGCTTCCTGGAACCTAACCCATCCCCGCGCCATCACTAGAAATTCTGAGGAGGGCTTCCTTCGCCTCCCTTTTCACCACCAGGTGGAGCGGTGTGCAATTAAGAATGACCTAAATCCCGGCTGTAGGGCATGTCCTCATTGCTCCCATCGTACATAAACACGCAAGGCATCGTACTTTGTCAATCGTTTTCTTAACTTTCCCAATTTTCTGAAAAGCACTTAGATCATGGTAATTTCCATTGTTTTTTTTAAAAACTCACAATACTTTATAATTGGTAGATTAAATTTCGATCTATTTTCCAATTTCATGACGATGCATATTTTATAATATATTTTCCTAGAAAAAGAGTTAAATAAAAAAATTAGGTCAAACATTTGAAACAATAACAACAAATATTTAAAACTGTCGAAATGAAAAATTTTTCGTAGAATTATATATATTTAAATTGGTAGAAACAAAACATTGTTTTATTCTGAATGCTATTGATTGAGTTTCATTGTTGTCTTTGGTTTATTTAATTACAATATACATGGAATTTTGGTTGTTTACTGTTCAGGTCAACAAAAGTTCTAAACTGATGATAGATAATAATAACAATAATATTGTATACTTAGAATCTTTCGTTTAAACAATATTTCTTACTTAAATCGCTTTCTGGCAAATTATTGTGAAACCTACACACAAAGAAACATTACCATGTATCGAGAATATCGCAATTTTTGTTGGAACTAGTGTCCAGTTGCTTAAAAAAAAAAAAAAAAAAAAAAAAAAAAACACTTCTTTGAACTTAGGGGAACTAAAAACGGATATTTCCGGGGGGAAAAAATCGACACTTGAAATCTTGGCACGATTACAATTACAGTACTTTTATGTGTACATTAATTATATTGTAGTTTTGCGAACTTTGTATCTACACCAATTGGTCATTCTTTTCTTTTCAGCAAGTTTTTTTTATTTTTGACTTTCCCTTACTCATAGTAAGAGTAATAAGTATTGTAATCGTGTCAAATTTTCGATATCGTGTTTTCAACGGAAATATCTGTTTTGAGGTCCCCCCTGAGTCCAAAAAAGTGGTTTTTGGAAAATAGTCTGTGTGTGTGTGTGTGTATGTGAACAGTATAGCTCAAAAACGAAAAACCGTAGAAAAATGAAACTTGATATTCCGTTTAGGCATCACAATGGCATCTGACAGTACGTGTTCGGTCGGCTCCCTTTGAGGGATTAACTCTGCCTCGATATTTTAACTTAGTATTTTTTCCCACGCCTGCCTCTCTTACGCGCCTACTCCGCCCGTGCGTGCGTACGCGTTAATCCGCTCGCCTTTGAAATAATTCCGCCACTAATGCATTCTTGGAACTGGTTGTTGCTACCCCAACCCTCCGCACCTCCCTCTTCCATCCCTTTTCCTATTTCGTCATCTGACTACAATGTTTTCCCCTACTTCCTACGCCGGCCAGCCCCCTGTTTCCGTCCTCTCAGTTCAGTTGCTCTCTGTCGTTCGTCTGTGCTGGTTGTGTAGTGCTTATAACCCGCTTCACTGTGACTTCGCCATTTAAGCGCTTATTCGCCAAGTTAATTTTCTTCATTATTCGCCCGCGAATAATAAGAAACTGACCGCATCTGCATCGAGGAGAAGGATCTCTGTTCGCGCCTGGAGAAATTCATCACCTTCAGAAGCTCTCAGCAGCCTTCACCGTTTCCATGGAGCATTCTAACACCTTTCTCCATTCACCTTATCTCCTTTCTTTCGCCACAAACACACTCACACACACACAACACCTCCACATACAGACGCCATACCTTCCTATCCCCCTTTCCGCCTATCTCGTCATCGCCTCTGCCTCAACATTCGCCGTCACCAAGAAGGTAAGTCTCGCCTTAATTTAACTACTTGTATAATTCAAGTTACTTACAGGTCTTTCGCCCGTTTCTCGCGTCCAACTTCCGCCGCACCGCTCGCTACCTCGCCTTGGGTGTCTGCCGCGCAGGCAGTACGTTAACTGTCAAAATTCCTCAACCGCAAGTACTACTTTACTAGTTGTTGTGGTAGTTGTTTCCGCAGAGCTGGAAAACAAAAAAAATAAAAAATTTATTTAATTTTACTCCCCTAGATTTATATAATTATAAAAATAAATTTTTTTAGAATATATATTCTTTTTTTCGCCGAATCAGAACGAGAGAGTGAAAGAATAATGGACCACGCCACATGATCGTTCCCAATTATTTATTATATAATTATATGAAAAACTAGTAAAATAAAAAAAAAATCTGGTGTGAAACACTCACACAACTTTCTCTTACTCCTGTTCTCAAAATTATAATTAACAAATGTTATAGAATGTGTACCAAATATAACGAAATTTGTCGAAAACTGAAAAAACTGTTCAGTAAAAGCGCACTTCCGGCTTACAAATTTTCTTAAAACTTGGAATTTAGGCCATCTATTTATTTCTAGTTAATTTTGTTTGGATGACAGAATTGTATAATCAACTATGATACCACTTTAGAGGAAGCTGCAACCCCACCCCTCCCCTAAAAGTACCCTTAAATGAATTTTTCCAGAGAAATGTTTTATATAAAAGTTATAGATCTTTGTATGTTTAGTTTATGTAGATAGTTTCAAGAAAATCGTCGGAGCCATTTTCGAGAAAACCGCGAAAAAGTGAAAAAATTATTTAGTAAAGTGGTGAAGTAAACGCACTTCCGGTTATTCGATTTTTTCAAACTCAGAATATCAACAACATATTTAATTTTAATTAACATTATTTAGGTGATAGAATTGTCTAATAAACTGAAATAGCACTTTAGATGAAAACCTAACCCCACCACTCCCTCATAAGTGCCCTTAAATGAATTTTCCCAGAGAAATGTTACAAACAGAAGTTCTAGCTGTTAGTATGTGTAGTTGATATGGAAATTTTGAAGAAAATCGTTGGCGCGATTTTTGAGAAAATTGCAAAATCGTAAAAAAACCAACAAGTAAAGTGGTACTTCCGGTTAAGGAATTTTAACAGATGACCCACTGTCGGGTCCCATGGTTATACCTAAACGGAATATCAAGTTTGAACTTTCTACGATTTTTCGTTTTTGAGCTATGCTGATCACATACATACACACACACACACACACACACACACACACACACACACACACACAGAAACACACACACAAAGAAACATACACAGACCATTTGCTAAAAACCACTTTTTTGGACTCAGGAGACCTCAAAACGCATATTTCCGGTGAAAACTCGATATCGAAAATTTGACACGATTACAATATTTCCTCTTACTAGGAGTAACGAGAAAGTAAAAATATGCGGCTAATCCCAATAATTTTGATTACAATAAATTAAAAGTCTCACTTTACTGTGCGGACAAAATAATTTGGTTGCAATATCAATAACTAAATGTCATTATTACTTTCTCTTACTCCTAGTAAGAGGAAGTATTGTAATCATGTCAAGTTTTCGATATCGAGTTTTCACCGGAAATATCCGTTTTGAGGTCCCCTGAGTCCAAAAAAATGGTTTTTAGCAAATGGTCTATGTCTGTGTGCGTATGTGTATGTGAACAGCATAGCTCAAAAACGAAAAATCGTAGAAAGTTCAAACTTGATATTACGTTTAGGTATCACCATGGGATCTGACGGTGCGTTATGTGTCAATATTCCTCAACCGGAAGTACCACTTTACTAGTTGTTTTTTTTACGTTTTTGCAATTTTCTCAAAAATGGCTCCGAAGATTTTCTTTAAACTTGGTATATCAACTACACATACAAAGAGCTACAACTTTTATTTGAAACATTTCTCCAGGAAAATTCATTTAAGGGCACTTCTGGGGGAGGGGTGGGGTTAGGTTTTCATCTTAACTGCTGTTTCAGTATATTAGACAATTCTGTCGTTTTACTGAAATATAATTTCCAGTTTTCTGGTATTTTCGAAAATGGCTCCAACGATTTTCTTTAAACCAGCGTTGTTAACTATACATATAAAGAGCTACAACTTTTATTTGAAACTTTTCCCCTGATAAATTCATTTAAGGGGACTTTTGGGGGAGGGGGGTTATATTTTTCTTTAAAATGCTATCACAGTTGATTATACAATTCTGTCATCCAAATTGAAATAACTAGAAATTAATATATGACCCAAATTCCGAGTTTCAAGGAAATTAGTAAACCGGACAGTTTTACTGGACAGTGTTTTCACTTTTCGACGAATTTCATTAAATTTGGTACACTAACTATAAAATTTGTCAATTATAATTTTGAGTACTGGAGTAAGAGAAAGTTGTGTGAGTGTTTCACACCAGATTTTTGTCAATTATTATCATTTAATTTGTCTTGATAAGTATATTATATTTTGTCGTTTTCATTACGACTCTTATTGTTGCACTGAATATGATGGCCATACTGAATGGATGTGTTATTTAATTTAGTGCAGTTTAATATTCCTCAATAATTTGTGTAGTGTAGGAAATAATAACAAGTTTAAAAGACTTGTTTGTCTCTTTCCTCCCCCCATATGTCGGAGAGGCTGACCATCACCAAAAAAATCAAGAGTGCGTGTGTATGTGTCAATGATTTAAAAAAAAAAAAAAAAGGATTATGGGAAAAAGATTGATGAGACTGATGAAAAATCAAATACTATTCTCATCAAATCCCTTTAGATGAATCCGTGACCTAACTTAATGTATTTTATTTTGCAACGGTCCAATAACAAACAATTTTATTTATACGTACATGTGTAATATATCTTCCCTTACATTAAATAAATGGCCATTATCACACTGGTTTGTTGTTTTGGTTTTACATTTCCTGTAATATACTTTGTTTTTGTTTTGATCAGGTGACAAATATTGCATTTGTAACACATCCCACAACTTATTCGTTTATTGCTTAAATATAAGTTGTTTTTTTTTTTTTAATTTGAGGCGCGTCAGCATCTATGGTCATTGGCACCCGGAGCCTCCTCAGTGCACAGCTGGCCTCTGGGAAGTGTTCTCTCATTACAGACAACCCTGTCCATCAGCGGCCAGTGAGCTGTAGAGGCCTCTAGGAAGAAAAAAATCTAACGGTAGCATAGGTGGACTAGAAATCGAGTCCTCCGCGTGGAATAAGTTTTTATTATAGTTATTGAAATCTGATTTGAAAAGTTCAACATGACATTCTTTAATTGCAATTATTATAATTTTATTTGCCAAATATTCTCTTAACTATTAATGTTTACAAAACGCTTAGTTGGGTTTACATTAGGTTATTAAAAGTAGTGGAATTTAATGGCTGGGTGCGAAGAATAGAGTATTCCACCCCAATAGTGGTATATATATATATAGTGTTTGACACTGGGATGAATGTATTTATTAGAATGAAGTATTTATTTGTTTTTTGTTTTTTTGTGTTAATCCCGCATATGATAGAGATGTTTTAAAAATAATGATGGATGGTTTGAATGGAGCGACCGGACAGTATATTTGGATGCTAAAGGCAGCTTGTAATCATGGTAACTGATGCGTCCCCCCCCCCCCCCAAAGAATTCAAGCCAAACTCACTGTTACCACCCTAACATACCTTAAATCAAGGTTGTCAAACACAAGTAAGCTATGGACAGGTAAAAATTTTTTATTTTGGGGACCGCATCACTTGCCCAAATGTTTCTAAATATTTCAAATAGTTGAATATAAATATATTTTAAGGATTTATGTGGGTAATTAAACATATTCTGCATCAATATATAAAATTTTATTTCATATCATTAATATGGAAATAATTACATTTAACTTTAATAATTATATATCTTCACACGTTGGTCTTAATGGCTAGCGCAATCTCCTTTCGTGTGAGAATTCCGGACGATGAGCACAAAGTGAAGCAGGCTATCACGGAAAATGTCTCTGACTACTTTACTAGTTAGCTTTTTTGCGATTTTCTTAACAATGGCTCCAACGATTTTCTTGAAACATGATACAATAACTATACATACAAAGAGCTACAACTTTTAATTGAAACATTTCTCCGGGAAAATTCATTTAAAGGCACTTTTGGTGGAAGGGTGGGGTTAGGTTTTCATCTAAAGTGCTATTTCAGTTTATTAGACATTTTTGTCATCTTAATAATGTTAATTAGAATTAAATATGTTGGTGAAATTCCGAGTTTGAAAAAAATCGAATGATCGGAAGTGCGTTTTTCTTTACCACTTTACTAAATAATTTTTTCACTTTTTTGCGATTTTCATAAAAATACTTCCAATGATTTTCTGGAAACTTCTTATATAAAGTGAACATACAAAGATCAATAACTTTCTTTATTCAAAACATTTCTTTGGGAAAATTCGTTTATGGGTACTTTTAGGAGAGGGATGGAGTTATAGTTTCCTCTAAAATGCTATTTCAGTTTATTACACAATTCTATCATCTAATTATTATTTCTTTTTTTTTTTTTTTGTCTATGGTGCAACAGCCCATGAAGGGCCAAGGCTTGTCAGACGGCGATTTGAATGGGAGATGTGTGGTAAGCACGCCGCAGTTCCCACTCCGTTTAGATCCGACCTATCATACCTAGGGCGCTACTAACTGTAGCTTCCCACTTTTTATCACGATGCTGGGTCAACACCGACTTTGCCTTCACGGGAATCTCAAACCCTGAATTCTCACACGAAAGGAGATTGCGCTAGCCATTAAGACCAACGTGTGAAGATATATAATTATTAAAGTTAAATGTAATTATTTCCATATTAATGATATGAAATAAAATTTTATATATTGATGCAGAATATGTTTAATTACCCACATAAATCCTTAAAATATATTTATATTCAACTATTTGAAATATTTAGAAACATTTGGGCAAGTGATGCGGTCCCCAAAATAAAAAATTTTTACCTGTCCATAGCTTACTTGTGTTTGACAACCTTGATTTAAGGTATGTTAGGGTGGTAACAGTGAGTTTGGCTTGAATTCTTTGGGGGGGGGGGGGGACGCATCAGTTACCATGATTACAAGCTGCCTTTAGCATCCAAATATACTGTCCGGTCGCTCCATTCAAACCATCCATCATTATTTTTAAAACATCTCTATCATATGCGGGATTAACACAAAAAAACAAAAAACAAATAAATACTTCATTCTAATAAATACATTCATCCCAGTGTCAAACACTATATATATATATACCACTATTGGGGTGGAATACTCTATTCTTCGCACCCAGCCATTAAATTCCACTACTTTTAATAACCTAATGTAAACCCAACTAAGCGTTTTGTAAACATTAATAGTTAAGAGAATATTTGGCAAATAAAATTATAATAATTGCAATTAAAGAATGTCATGTTGAACTTTTCAAATCAGATTTCAATAACTATAATAAAAACTTATTCCACGCGGAGGACTCGATTTCTAGTCCACCTATGCTACCGTTAGATTTTTTTCTTCCTAGAGGCCTCTACAGCTCACTGGCCGCTGATGGACAGGGTTGTCTGTAATGAGAGAACACTTCCCAGAGGCCAGCTGTGCACTGAGGAGGCTCCGGGTGCCAATGACCATAGATGCTGACGCGCCTCAAATTAAAAAAAAAAAAACAACTTATATTTAAGCAATAAACGAATAAGTTGTGGGATGTGTTACAAATGCAATATTTGTCACCTGATCAAAACAAAAACAAAGTATATTACAGGAAATGTAAAACCAAAACAACAAACCAGTGTGATAATGGCCATTTATTTAATGTAAGGGAAGATATATTACACATGTACGTATAAATAAAATTGTTTGTTATTGGACCGTTGCAAAATAAAATACATTAAGTTAGGTCACGGATTCATCTAAAGGGATTTGATGAGAATAGTATTTGATTTTTCATCAGTCTCATCAATCTTTTTCCCATAATCCTTTTTTTTTTTTTTTTAAATCATTGACACATACACACGCACTCTTGATTTTTTTGGTGATGGTCAGCCTCTCCGACATATGGGGGGAGGAAAGAGACAAACAAGTCTTTTAAACTTGTTATTATTTCCTACACTACACAAATTATTGAGGAATATTAAACTGCACTAAATTAAATAACACATCCATTCAGTATGGCCATCATATTCAGTGCAACAATAAGAGTCGTAATGAAAACGACAAAATATAATATACTTATCAAGACAAATTAAATGATAATAATTGACAAAAATCTGGTGTGAAACACTCACACAACTTTCTCTTACTCCAGTACTCAAAATTATAATTGACAAATTTTATAGTTAGTGTACCAAATTTAATGAAATTCGTCGAAAAGTGAAAACACTGTCCAGTAAAACTGTCCGGTTTACTAATTTCCTTGAAACTCGGAATTTGGGTCATATATTAATTTCTAGTTATTTCAATTTGGATGACAGAATTGTATAATCAACTGTGATAGCATTTTAAAGAAAAACATAACCCCCCTCCCCCAAAAGTCCCCTTAAATGAATTTATCAGGGGAAAAGTTTCAAATAAAAGTTGTAGCTCTTTATATGTATAGTTAACAACGCTGGTTTAAAGAAAATCGTTGGAGCCATTTTCGAGAAAATACCAGAAAACTGAAAATTATATTTCAGTAAAAAACGACCAGAATTGTCTAATATACTGAAACAGCAGTTAAGATGAAAACCTAACCCCGCCCCTCCCCCCGAAGTGCCCTTAAATGAATTTTTCTGGAGAAATGTTTCAAATAAAAGTTGCAGCTCTTTGTATGTGTAGTTGATATAACAAGTTTAAAGAAAATCTTCGGAGCCATTTTTGAGAAAATTGCAAAAACGTAAAAAAAACAACTAGTAAAGTGGTACTTCCGGTTGAAGAATATTGACACATAACGCACCGTCAGATCCCATGGTGATACCTAAACGTAATATCAAGTTTGAACTTTCTACGATTTTTCGTTTTTGAGCTATGCTGTTCACATACACATACGCACACAGACATAGACCATTTGCTAAAAACCATTTTTTTGGACTCAGGGGACCTCAAAACGGATATTTCCGGTGAAAACTCGATATCGAAAACTTGACATGATTACAATACTTCCTCTTACTAGGAGTAAGAGAAAGTAATAATGACATTTAGTTATTGATATTGCAACCAAATTATTTTGTCCGCACAGTAAAGTGAGACTTTTAATTTATTGTAATCAAAATTATTGGGATTAGCCGCATATTTTTACTTTCTCGTTACTCCTAGTAAGAGGAAATATTGTAATCGTGTCAAATTTTCGATATCGAGTTTTCACCGGAAATATGCGTTTTGAGGTCTCCTGAGTCCAAAAAAGTGGTTTTTAGCAAATGGTCTGTGTATGTTTCTTTGTGTGTGTGTTTCTGTGTGTGTGTGTGTGTGTGTGTGTGTGTGTGTGTGTGTGTGTGTATGTATGTGATCAGCATAGCTCAAAAACGAAAAATCGTAGAAAGTTCAAACTTGATATTCCGTTTAGGTATAACCATGGGACCCGACAGTGGGTCATCTGTTAAAATTCCTTAACCGGAAGTACCACTTTACTTGTTGGTTTTTTTACGATTTTGCAATTTTCTCAAAAATCGCGCCAACGATTTTCTTCAAAATTTCCATATCAACTACACATACTAACAGCTAGAACTTCTGTTTGTAACATTTCTCTGGGAAAATTCATTTAAGGGCACTTATGAGGGAGTGGTGGGGTTAGGTTTTCATCTAAAGTGCTATTTCAGTTTATTAGACAATTCTATCACCTAAATAATGTTAATTAAAATTAAATATGTTGTTGATATTCTGAGTTTGAAAAAATCGAATAACCGGAAGTGCGTTTACTTCACCACTTTACTAAATAATTTTTTCACTTTTTCGCGGTTTTCTCGAAAATGGCTCCGACGATTTTCTTGAAACTATCTACATAAACTAAACATACAAAGATCTATAACTTTTATATAAAACATTTCTCTGGAAAAATTCATTTAAGGGTACTTTTAGGGGAGGGGTGGGGTTGCAGCTTCCTCTAAAGTGGTATCATAGTTGATTATACAATTCTGTCATCCAAACAAAATTAACTAGAAATAAATAGATGGCCTAAATTCCAAGTTTTAAGAAAATTTGTAAGCCGGAAGTGCGCTTTTACTGAACAGTTTTTTCAGTTTTCGACAAATTTCGTTATATTTGGTACACATTCTATAACATTTGTTAATTATAATTTTGAGAACAGGAGTAAGAGAAAGTTGTGTGATTGTTTCACACCAGATTTTTTTTTTATTTTACTAGTTTTTCATATAATTATATAATAAATAATTGGGAACGATCATGTGGCGTGGTCCATTATTCTTTCACTCTCTCGTTCTGATTCGGCGAAAAAAAGAATATATATTCTAAAAAAATTTATTTTTATAATTATATAAATCTAGGGGAGTAAAATTAAATAAATCTATGGGGGTAATTATAATAAAGGCTAGGGGAGTAAACCCTAAAACAAAAAATCCTGGTCCTCCAGGTTGGGGGGTTGGGCTGACAACCATCCCACCCCATGAAAAACATATCGTTACGAATCCTCAAGAAAAGAGAACATGATGAACGATTGCTGAACATTTGGGAGAGAAGGATACACCAAAAAAATCTTTGGCCCAATAAGAGAAGAAGATCGGTACAGGATAAGAAAAAATGAAGAATTAGGAGAACTGTACCAAGAGCACGATTTGGTGGGTTGGATAAGAAGAGGGAGGTTGAGTTGGTTGGAGCACATTATGAGAATGGAGGAAATTAGAGTTCCTAAGAAATTGCTAGATGGGCACCCGGGATGGGCAAGGAAGAATGGAAGACCGAGGAAAAGATGGCTAGATGGCGCCGAAGAGGATATTAGGAGCCTGTGCGTAAGAAGATGCAGAAGAATCGCTTTGGTGAGAGAGGAGTGGGAGAGAGTGGTTGAGGTGGCCAAGCTCCTTCGAGGACCATAGTGCCACGAAAGAAGAAGAATTACATAAATCATGAATTGACTTACTGGTTGGAAAAAAAAGAAAAATAAATCCAATTTTGAACTACCTTCTTATCAAAAGGAGCCGTCATCATTGATACTATATGGTACATTGTTTCATTCACTGGAACAATTATAAAATCAATTTCTTTCGAAAGCTTTATATCTATGCATTCCATGTTTCAAGAAAATTTATGATAATATAATGTCATACATATCTCCCGACATCAAGCTACCAGAGGGGGCAATCCAAGAAGCGTATCTGGGCATTGAAAGGAAACTTTAATGAGATTAGTGACTAGTGTTTAAAAAGGGGTTCCTAACCGCCACAATTTACACTTGCATTCAAATGCCATGCGAACAACCATTAACACTCAACGACCATCGTTCTCTCTGTCTCTCACTTAGCCAGTCACTCTGTCACTTTCTTTCTCATGCTAAATTATACAGTGGTAAGTCCTTGCAATGCACATATTTTCATACAATATAAAAATAGTATTTCAGTAAATCTCAGTCCAGATTAGATATGTAAACTATCTTTATTAGTACAAAAACTGATATAATGATCAAACATGATAGGACACATAAATAATATTCTAGCGGATATCACAGAAAAGTATCCACTGATTTTTTTTTTTTATTGGTCCTCACCTACAGTATATTATGTATTCTTGGGGCTTTCTACTTAAAAACCTCTAGGAGACCTGATCGGGTAGAATCCAGTGAATGCCTTGGACGTGTTTAAATCCGCAAGCCAGTTCAAATATCTGAAAGCACTCGTGACTGTAAAAAACGAAACTATAGAAGAAATAAAAGCACAGTGGCGCAAGGCAATAGAAGCCGTTGAAATTCAGGAGTTTAACAAGCCCGACCTAAGGTCATTATTTACAAAACAATCATTCGGCCTGTGCTTACGTATGGTTGTGGAAAGTTGGGTACGCACAAAAGCTATTGAAAAACTCCTCAACACATAGGAAAGAAAATTACTCGGACGAATATTTGGATCTGTCTGTAAAAAATGGGCACTGGAGAATTAGAAGAAATGAGGAGCATTGTCAGATGTTCGGGGAACCAGACCTGGTATCTTTTATAACGAAGAACCGGTTAAAGTGGCTTGGACGTGTGGAAAGAATACCACAAAACAGGATTCCTAGGAAACTTTTGGAAGGAAAGCCAAGAGGAAACCGTAATAGATGGAGGCCTCATATAAGACAGTTGGATGGTGTGGTAGAAATTTTGAGAGGGATGGGTGCCAGAAGGTGGCGGAGTTATGCCCATGACAGAGCCGGAATGGCAAAGGATAGTGGAGGAAGCCCAGGTCCTTGTAGGGCAGTAGCGCCAAGGGGTAGGTAGGTAGGTAGAAGGGGCGCATAGACTGCATTGACCAATAGCGCCGATATCGTTATTGCATGCAATTTAACTGTGACCCAAGGCAATTGATAAATGGCTGCTATCAATGTTTCAATATTTCAGAGAAAACTGATTCTTAGGAGAGATCCTGAAAGACAGTTTCCTCTAAAGTACCACTTCAGTAAATATAAGTACTTATTTATAAATACTTCAGTACTTATCAACCATATAATCTAGAAATTTCAATTCCTAGAATTCTCAAAAAAAAATTTACAGACACACAAAAACATACACCCACTCATACACCAAATAAATAGGCCACTATTTCGGACTCAAGGTACCTCAAAAAAAAAAACGATTATTTTTGGTGAAAACAAGATAACAAAAACTTGACACGATTACTCTTACCAGCGAAAGTAAATAAAATATCAGAGAAAGTAAATAAAATTAAACTAAAATGTAAGTAAATTAAGTAAATTTCCTGCTCCCGTTAGTTGCTATGGTGACCTAACTATTTGCTCGTTTAGATAGCAATTTATTAAGGAATTCCCCAATAAGCGAATACTAGTCGAGCTATGTTAATGGGACTATTAAATATTTTCGTCAATGAACTTCACGGTTATAATATAACGCTGATGGCATCCTAAGGAAAATTCATTTCATGCTTATAGCCTATATTCCACTGAACCTATCTATTTTCAATGGGTGTTCGGGTCGACAGTATTGGCAAACATCAGAGATTTTCCTCAATCTATCTTACTTCCTTTATATTCCCTATCTCTATCTAACTCTATCTACTTTCTCCGAAAAATAATTGTTGCAAAATTAATGATTTTAAAATTTTATATACGTCATCTTTAAAAGAAGTAGTATCAAATTCTTGAAAAAAAAAAAAAAATCTGGTGTGAAACACTCACACAACTTTCTCTTACTCCAGTTTTCAAAATGGACAAATTTTATAGTTTGTGTACCAAATTTAATAAAAATTTCATCGAAAACTGAAAAAAACGGTTCAGTAAAAGCGGACTTCCGGTTTACTAATTTTTCTTGAAACTCGGAATTTTAGCCATCTATTTATTTCTAATTAAATCTGTTTGGGTGATGGAATTGTATAATCAACTCTGATAGCACTTTAGAGAAAAACATAACCCCACCCTTCCCTTAAAAGTACTCTTAAATGATTTTTTCCAGAGAAATGTTTTAAATAAAAGTTGTAGATCTTTGTATGTTTAGTTTATTATGAGAAGTTTTAGGAAAATCGTTGGAGCCACTATTGGAGGAAATCGTAAAAAAGTGAAAAAATTATTTAGTAAAGTGGTAAATAAATCAGCAAAGCAGTAAAGCACTTCCGTTCATCCGATTTTTTTTTTCAAACTCAGTATTTCGACAACATATTTAATTATAATAAACATTATTTAGCTGACAGAATTGTCTAATAAACTGAAATAGCACTTTAGATATAAACCTAACCCCACCACACCCCCAAAAATGCCCTTAAAAGAATTTTTCCGAAGAAATGTTTTAAATAGAAGTTGTAGGGGACCGAATCTAAATAAGATAATATTATGATCCGAAAGTAAATTAATGGAATAAAAAATGTAATTGCGCAATCTTAAAGACAATATAACAACTATGGCAACAGAAGCGTCCACATTGGCCATTGACAGAACAAATAACACATTTATTAACAACTATGAAGTGGGAAGTATTAGTGGGAGTGAAACCAGGGTGGGGGGGTGGGGGGAATTGGATCGATGGAAAAGAGTTGGCTGAATAGACTGGCGAAGGAAGTGTATCAGCTGATAAAAACATACAGATAAGCTAACAGAAATCTCGGCAGTCAATTTTCCGAAAGAAAGGGAAAAGTAGTGAAAGAGTGGTGAAGAAGAACGGGGGAATGCAACAAGAGAAATTTTGATACATACCAACCTGTAGATGACAGAAAACTATTAAATCTACAGATAGATTACAAACTAACACTGATACTGTTAGAAACATGGAAGAACATTACCACTCCCGCATTATCTACCGATAAAAAAGACCTCTATAATTCCTCAGCCTACGTTTATTGTTGTAGGTTCGAATATGTAACAATCTCTTGCAGTTACATATATATCCTTCGATGTCTTCACATCTTTCTCTTCATTATACTAGACACTGGACATAGTTTAAAATGTTATAATCACAAAATAGACGAACGTATTACTCTAGTTCTGGGCGGAATTTGGATTATCCGTATATGAACTTTTATTTGAACGCTCTAGTTAAAATAATCATTTATTTTGATAATAAAGCAGTCCCGCTAGTAACCACTTCCGCGTTATCTACCGATAAATGAATTGTATTGGTATTCTATTCAAGGGTGTCTTGCTTAACGACCCATTCCTTCGAACTTATAATGGTGACTAACTTAGAGAGGAGTAAAAGCATAGGTTACCCCCCTCTCTGCTCTTAGGTCACAGCCTAATAAATTAGTAAATTATTATCAAGATAGTACAATGCTGTACTATCCAAAATAAAATTATTCTACGCAGTTGGCGGCAAATTTGAATTTACATTAAATACCGAACAAAAACTTTACTAATTTTTTTTTCAGTTTTTCGTGATTTACTGGAAAATAGTTCCAACGATTTTCAACAAACTTCGTATACTGTCTACGCACATAAATGCCTATCACTTTTATTTAAAACATTTTCCCAGGAAAAATTGATTTTTGGGAGATTCTAGGGTGGAATATTTACTGGAAAGTATTCCACTTGCTAAAGATTGGGATTCAGATGGACCGGGTAAATAAGGATAAGTTCTGAAGTTTTCTATTGAACCTTGCAATTATTTCCGTCACTAAGGGCAATAATAGGAGAGGGGTGGGGTTAGGTTTTTATCTAAAGTGCTATTTCAGTTTATTAGTCAATTCTGTCATCTAAATAATGTTAATTAGAATAAATTATATATGTTGTTGAAATTCCAAGTTTGGAAAAATCGGATAACCGGAAGTGCGTTTACTTTACTACTTTACTATAAATGATTTTTTTTTTTCACTTTTTCGCGATTTTCACAAAAACGGCACCGACGATTTTCTTGAAACTTCCTATATAAACTAAACATACAAAGATCTACAACTTTTTATTTAAAACATTTCTCTGGGAAAATTCATTTAGTGGAAGGGTGGGGTTATGTTTTTCTCTAAAGTGCTATCATAGTTGATTATACAATTCTATCATCCAAAGAAAATTAATTAGAAATAAATAGATGGCCAAAATTCCGAGTTTCAAGGAAATTAGTAAATCGGAATTGCGTTTTTACTGGACAGTTTTTTTCAGCTTTCTACGAATTTCATTAAATTTAGGACCTGAACTATAAAATTAGTATAATTTTGAGAACAGGAGTAAGAGAAAGTTGTGTGAGTGTTTCACACCGAATTTTTTTTTTTTAATTAATTAAATGAAACAAAGATTATTGAAAACATTAATAATAATTAATTTTCAAAAATAATTAAACATTATTTTTCTCCCAATGAATTAATAATATTTTATTACATCAAAATAGAAATTATCAACTTTTACAATAAAATAAGTTTGTTGAGTTGCTTGTTTTAATATTTTTTAGAAATGTCCTACTTAATTGGACCCAATTGTAAAAATGTATTAATTTAATTTTCAAACATTTCTCTTATTATTTGCCAGTCAACCTTCCAGAGTTTGTACTGAATCAATTCCTTTTCTTCTAAAATCGTCTTTGATGACGGGCTACCCATGTGGGCATGTCGAGCTTCCTCAATTTTTCCGCTGATTTTAACAAACAATATTTTTCACGTTCAGTTTGAAAGTTTTCATACAAAGTTTTTACTTTGTAATAAACATTATTCTAGTTAAAAATTAATGCATAGAGAATGTTATTGTGGTTTTGGGTCCGCAGAGCTGTAAAGTATCAGAGATATTTTCCGTGATAGCCTGCTATTTTTTGTGGTTATCAATTGTACGCTCCCTCTGGTCCGTAGATGAGCTTGCTCATCTATAGGACCCTCTCCAGGCTGAGCTCCCTAAGGAATCTCAGGATCCTGCAAGGTTCTAGGGTTGGTATTTCCCCCTCCCCTACCTGGTAACAACCCAGGCTATTGAATCTTCTTTGGATGACGGCGCAGGTGAGGAGATGTATCTGAGATTCCTCTGTAATAGGATCCGAAGAGAAGGATCCAAAGCAGAGAGAGAGAGACAGTATCACTTTCTAGATGATGTAATGGGATCCGAAGAGAGGGATCCAAACCAGAGAGAGAAAGAGAGACAGGATCACTCTCTATTTTAGGCCAGATTAGAGTGGGAGAAACTGTTTAAATACAGGAGCAGTCACAGGAGGCAGTCTACCGAGTAGAGTTCATACTGCAGTCACAACGCGTCATCAATCTTTCTCTTTACCTCTCACTACCATTTTATATAATTTAGTGTAAATTCCAGGCAGTTTGTGCTGCTCTTCTATTATAGTGTTCAGCTTTACTTTTAGTTAATTTATCTATACACCCATTTCTTTCTCCTCCTTGAAACGTATTATACTAACATACGTTTATTCAAAATATCTGGGTCATTCTCGTACGCTCCAATTCATACACATTAATTGACAAAGCTCCTTAAAAATTGCAATGTTTAAAAAACGTTTAGTAGGGTTGACCATATATACGCCCTTTGCCTCTACATTTATCTATTGAAATAACCCAAGAGGAAAAATCTATCGTTACAGACCTCACTCAAAATCCCCAAATATACATTTTATCTTTTCTAATATATTATTGGATTCAAATGAAATAAATCAATGGTAAAGTATTTGTATCGTAACTCTTAAATTGGGAAATTACATTATGGCCATGATTCAGTATACTTGGGAATAACCTTATTCCCAAAAATATCTTGGTGGGAATTCTTAGAAATTTATCATCAAACTTTATTTTGGGCAGTTATCAAAATATTGTCAGATTTCTCAATCAAAACGTAAGATTGAATAATTGATGATGATTCGTTTTGTTGATTGTTTATTGGGCAGATATCCAAACTAAAGTTAGCAGTAGTCTCTTGATACAACAAACTAAAATAGGAAAATTCCATGTACTAAACACATTGAGACACATTTATAATTTTTATTTCTTTCACTATCTATTAGAACATTCCAAAGTCGTCATTGTCTGACAGAATGGATAAATCAGAATGATATCTCATCTCTTCTATAAATCGTGCAGAGCCGGCTTATTTAGGCATGGCCGGACATTTCGCCTTATTACAATTAGACTCTAAGATATTTCATTACCCGGGCATTATCGTCGCGTGCATTTTTTTTTTTTTTTTTTATCTCAGACAAACTAATTATTTGGAACTTTTCCAATACAAGTTAAGATTTTTGTTTATATATGCCGCAATAGTTTGTTTACGCTAAACAAAATTGACCAGAACTGTTTTATGATGGTAGCTTCACTTGAATTATTACAGAAATCTGGTATTTTAACCGTCGTAGCGTACATATTCATTTGGTTCTTGACCGGTTTCGGATTTTCATCTATTTTTAGCGCAAATTATATATACTTCCCTATTCTTCACCACATACGCATTCTCATCCTTCTCAAGACTCCCTGAACTTCCTTCAACCATCTTGCAATGCAGTCTTCCTCGTCTTATCGCAACCCCATCCCCACCCGGTTTGCCATTCATCATCTTTTTCGGGGACTTTTCCCGTCTCCATTGTCTTTACACGGTCTAAAAACCACTTCAACAGACCCCTTTTTTATATATAACTTACTATATATACCACGTTGACCACAACATTTTCATAGCTCAGCAATGCTTCTTACTCAAGGCTCTCCTTTCACCCAATTGGGACTACATATATTTTTCTCAAAACCTTTCATTTCTCCGTGTATTAATAAGGACGTTCATTTCATTTTTTACGAGAACCCAAGATTCACTGCCGTCATAGTTTAGTACAGTAGGACAGTGGCAGTTTGTGAAACTCTATCGCATAATAGGCCGAATTTCTCGCGGTTATTTCAGGCTTTCCTGACACTATGATTGTCGTGTGTTCCGGGTTATCTTGTCTTCTTCTTTCCTAATCCCCGGAGTTAGCATGAACAAATCTAGTTACAGATTTGTCAATAATCTTTTGTTTCATTTGTAGTTGAATTGGTTAATAATTTTTGGCAAATTATTTGAAATGGAATACTTTGCTTAAATGCTTAAACTAAAAAAAAAAAAATATATACAACCAAAAAAGCAACAAATGTGAGTTTAACAAAAACCTTACCGTTGAAATGAACTCTCTACACTGACTTGGTGAATTTGTTCTGACGATGTTTGAAAATCCGAAACCGGTCAAGAACCAAATGAATATACATACTACGACGGATAAGATACCAGATGTTATCCAGCATTGCGAGCCTATCCAAATATTCAACATATTACAGAAATATGTTTTAATTTATCAAGCATGTAGTTACCTAGTTTTCTTATTGTAGAAGTGTTGCATTCCTATGTGTATTCAAATTAGCATTTTCAGTGGAAACTTCGTTTTATTCTTCCATGAGTACGAAAACTCTGGTATGAACACTAACATGATATCGATATAAAAGTAAAGTAAAGTAATGCCTATTATTTCAGGCGGGCTTAACGTCCAACTACCAAATTAGGTGTCGTGGACGGGGGCGGAAGCACCTACTTTACTATTAACATATTTTAAACAAATATAAAATTTAGTTATACGCTAGACTCGAACTGGGGTCCTCCCACTTACAAGTCCATGCTCATAACCAATACACCAACACCCGCCCCGATATCGATATAATGCAGTAAGTAAAAGTTTTTACCGTATTTCACAACTGTTTTTTTTCTTTTTTTTTAAAAAAAAACCCTTAAAATGATCCATTTGATAGAATCTTTCTAAATGTTTAACGAAAGCTGGAGTAACTAATAATTATTAATGTTCTACTTTATTTTTCAAAAGCTCTTTCTTTTATCAGTTTTTAACTTTCTTTCTTTTTTTTCTTCTTTTTTTTTTTTTTTTGAATCTAGCAGGAAAACTAAATACTTTATACAGTTGTACCAATCCAGTTGTAGAGAGGTTTTAAGAAGGCAATTTAGTTGAAGTGGGTTCAGTGAAGGAGATCGGTAAACACTGGACATACAGTTCACTGAAAATATCCCTCCTCTTCCCAACCAAAACTTCAGCCATTTTATTCTAAAAGTTTTTGAAAACTTCTCAAATAGATTTTTTTTTTTTTTTTTACAATGATTTGTCTGTTTACAATCCATGAAGGAATGAATTTAAATACATTTTTTATAATAAAAAAGTTTATAACTTATTTTCAATACTACATTGTTGTCTATTTTTACTTACTTTTTACTTCTGGTAAAAAGAAGTATTGCAGCAATGTCAAATTTTCCAAATTGAAATTACAATAAACGTATTGAAGAAGACCCCTGAGTACGAAAAACAGTATTTAGCGAATAGACTGTATATGTACGTGTCTTGAGTGTGTATGTGTGTAATAGTATCCAAAGATAGTATTCGTAGCAGAGAAATAGAGACAAAATGATAGGACCACTCTCTCGGACTGGAGTAGGAGAAAACACATAAATACAGCGACGGGAGACAGATAGGAAGACAATTCATACTACTGAGTTCATACAGCCAATCACTACGTGTCACTACTCTTTACCACTCTAGCATATTCTATCATTTCAAGTGTAAAGTCCAGGCAGTCAGTGTCATTTATCATAAAATTATACAGTGTTGACCATATTCTGTTAATTCATTCTAACCTTAGCTTCATAGCTCTCCTTCAGCAACTCCATTATATTGATGTCTGGTTTAAACAGTTTAAATGGTCTGTTGAGGTCTAGCCTTTTTAGTCGTGTATAGGGGTTCCACATGAGCCGTTTGTCGATATAAAACCCTAAGTATCGTACATAGTCAGCAGTTGGAAGAGAAATACCATTAAAATATGGAGGAAGCAATGTAGTCTAGTCCGTCTTAATTTAAAAGTAGTGTATTGGCATTTTGTTTTGTTAATTTTTATTCGCCATTTTTTGCATCAGGTTTCCAATGAGTTTAAATGGCTTTGAAGATTTCTAAATGCGAATACGGGATTGTTATGCGGAGAGAGAATGGCAGTGCCATCGCAAAAGTAGAGAGCAGCGTATGAGGGGAAGTGGTGATGTCAGCAGTGTATGTAGTGTAGAGAAGAGGACCGAGAATGCTCCCTTGTGGAACGCCAGCTTGGATAGGATGTATAGGAGAAATGGCCGAACCATGGTTGACCAAGAAATGTCGGTCAGACAAATAGGAATTTAAGATTACAAAATAGGTACTCGGTAGGACGCTCTTGAGCTTAAACTAAATCTAAAAATCAATTACCGGTTAATCAAGAATTAACAGGAAATGGTACAAGCCGACACTATCTTTATACATTTCATATTATAGATTCACCTTACTGCCCGTGTTATCCCACAGGTACTATGATTCAGGATTTCACCCATCTAATATATAATTGTCCACTCTTAGAAAGCGCCAGAGCTAGACTTATCAGCTGGGTATTGAAAACTGGAAGAACGTTGGCCATTGCCAGAACACCAGCTGATCATGCAGGAATTCCTCAAATTAAATCATCAAATTTTTTGAATAAATGAGACTTTGAAAAACTTTAAATTTTGAACATTTCTATTTTATCAATATTACTGTAATTTCTTGAATTATTACCAGTAGTCACTATTTATTTCCAAAAATTGTACATAATCATTACAATTATTTATTTTCACAGCATATTTAAAAGTTTATAATGTAAATTTTGTAATCTTATTACATGTAGTATCAATGGAGGATGTAGACGTATTGAAATAAAATAAAAAAAAAACGCAAGGACTTTACAGTAAAATAGAAGTTAGGTAGCGAGATTACTAAAGAGACAGACTGGCTGAGTAATAAGAAGGTAGTAGACAGGTTGCTGACTAGAGGTAAACTGTTATAAAGTTGGTCGTAAAGCTGCCCTGAACCTTTAGCTTTCGCTCTATTTATATGAATCGAACTAGGCCTTCTTAAACTGGCCTAGGTGGGATGTAGCTAACTTTTGATTCATTTAATGTGTGCTTCTCCGCTCTTCGGATCATATGAATCTTTAATGATTCGCATCCCATTACATATATAATTCTATCATTCACATAATATGCGTCTAGATTATATGAATTACTAGAATTGAAAATTTGAAGAAAATTGATTAATCGAAAGTGTGATTTTGCGGAATAGACTTCTTTTTTAGTATTTTGGAATTTTCTTTTGATTTTAGAGGTTTCTGGGGGATCTATGTCGTTAAATTTCAAATATTGTATAGGTTTGTTCGATTTTTGTATAACATTTTTTTTTCAAACTTGGAATTTTTAATATATTATTTATAATATATTTGGTGTTCAATAAGTCGTAATTTACCTCTACCTTAATTTCATTCTTTCAACTCTCCAAAAATATACATTACAGTTTCAGTAGGTTTATCATGCTTACGTATATACAGAGCAATATTAAAAGCAATATATTAAATTAGTTGTATATCGGACCTTCCGAAATACGTTGGAACGTAATAAATTCACTAGACATTGGAATATTTTATAAGCTTTGGTGGATTCACTATCAGATTCATTGTCAAACAAAGCTTGTGGGGTCTTATTGTGTCAGCAGATATCTGCTGGTAATGAAGGGATAAACATCATGTTCCCCCTTTCCTAGCCTTCCTTTGATTAAAATTTGTGAATTCTGCTTTACTGAAATACAAAATGAAATTAGCAAAATCTATCTATTCTCTTTCTATTATAATTTTGCCTAGCAAATTGCCTAGCAAATTGCCTAGAAATTTATAATTTATTAGGTCGAAACTTAATAACAGAAATCCATATTTGTGTAAGTATTATAATTATTATTATTGCAATTAGCAATCACATCGATGTTGCTTAATTTTTTTTCTATTTCAATCTTTTATTTAACATAAAATAATATTATTTTAATTATACGAATTGGATTTATTAATCCTCCAAATACAGTGATTTCACTACTAGAGGTGGTTGCGGAAAATTCAAAATAAAGACGATGCGATTATTTATTTCGCAAGAGAAACACACACATACACACACACGCATAGCAGAAATGAAAGCCTTACCGCGAGAAATTGATACTATTATGCGATACAGTTTCACAAACTGTCACGGTCGTACTTTTGTTTTAAATTTAAGGCGCGTCAACATCTAAGGTCATTGCCGCCCGAGCCTTCTCAGTGCACTGCCGGCCTCCAGACAGTGTTCTCTCATGACAGACAACACTATCCATCACAGGACAGTGAGTGTATAGGCTCCTAGAAAGATAAAGTCTAAGTATAGCACAGCTGGAATCGAACCTGGGTCCAGTACTCTAACCATTTAGCTATTCCCTTACTTACGGTCCTACTTTACTAAACTATGATGGCAGTGAATCTTGGGTTCTCGCAAAAAACAAATTGAACGTCTTGTTAACACATGGGGAAAGAAAGTTTTTGAGAAAAATATTTATGTAGTCCCAGGGTGAAAGGCGAGCCTTAAGTAAGAACCATTGCTGAGCTAAGAAAACATTGTGGTCAACCTGGTATAGTAAGTTATATATAATAATCAGGTCAGTTGAAGTGGTTTTTAGACCGTGTAAAGACAATGGAGATAAAAAAAATCTCCCAAAAAGATGACGAATGGCAAACCGGGTGGGGGAGGGGGTTTGCGACAAGACGAGGAAGGCTGCATTGCAATATGGTTGGAGGAAGTTTAGGGATGTCTTGAGAGGATGAGAATGCGTAGGTGGTGAAGAATAGGGAAGTATATATACAACCAACAAATCAGCAAGTGTGAGTGTAACAGAAACATAACGTTGAAGTGAACTCTCTACATGAACTTGGTGAATTTGTTCTGAAAATGGATGAAAATCCGAAACCGGTCAAGAACCAAATGAATATGCATGCTACGACGATTAAAATACCAGATTTCTTGTAATAATTCATGTGTTGCTACCATCATAAATCAGTTATGATCAATTTTGTTTAGCGTAAACAAACTATTGCGGCATGTTTAAACAAAAATGTTTACTTATATTGGAAAAATTCTAAATAATTAGTTTGTCTGAGATAACAAAAAAAAAAAATGCATGTGACGATAAGCCCGGTTATTGAAATATCTTATAGTATAATAGTAATCAGGCGAAATGTCCGGCCATGCCTAAATAAGCAGCTCTGCACGATTAATAGAAGAGATGAGACATAATTCTGATTTATCCATTCTGTCAGACAATGACGACTTTGGAATCTTCTAATTGATAGTGAAAGAAATATAAATTATAAATGTGTCTCAATGTGTTTAGTAAATGGAATTTTCCTATTTTAGTGTGTTGTATCAAGAGACTACTGCTAACTTTAGTTTGGATATCTGCCCAATAAACAATCAACAAAACGAATCATCATCAATTATTCAATCTTACGCTTCGATTGAGAAATCTTACAATATTTTGATTACTGCCCAAAAAGTTTGATGATTAATTTTTAAGAATTCCCAACAAGATATTTTTGGGAATAAGGTTAGTCTCAAGTATACTGAATCATGGCCATAATGTAATTCACCAATTTAAGACAAATACTTTAGCATTGATTTATTTACTTTATTTCATTTGAATCCAATAATATAATAGAAAAGATAAAATGTATATTTGGTGATTTTGAGTGAGGTCTGTAAAGATAGATTTTCCTCTTGGGTTATTTCAATAGATAAATGTAGAGGCAAAGGGCATATATATATATGTATAACCCCTTACCAACTTTTTTTTATGGCCAGCCATACTAAACGTTTTGTAATGACTGCAATTTTTAAGGAACTTTGTCAATTAAAATGTATGAATTGCAGTGTAAGAGAATGACCCAGATATTTTGAATAATCGTGTGTCAGTATTATGAGTTTCAAGGAGGAGAAAAAAAAATGGGTTGTTTAGATGAATAAACTAAATAGATAAATAAAGCTGAACACTGTATAATAGAAAAGTAGCATAAACTGGACCCTGGACTTTACACTAAAATATATAAAATGGTGGTGAGAGATAAAGTGAAAGGTTGATGACGCGTTGTGACTGCTGTATGAACTCCGCTGTAAAACTGTCGGTAACACTCCTTTCCTATGGCTGACACGCTGTATTTAAACAGTTTCCCCCACTCTAGTCTGGCCTAAACTAGAGAGTGAGACTGTGTGTGTGTGTGTGTGTGTGTGTGTGTGTGTCTCTCTCTCTCTCGCTCTCTCTCTCTCTCTCTCTCTCTCTCTGCTTTGGAACCCTGTCTTCGGATCTTATTACACTGAAAACTCCAATACTCTCTCATCAACTGCGACGCTGTCATCCAAAGAAGTAGATTCAATAGCCTGGGTTGTTACCAGGTAGGAGTGTTGGAAATACCCACCCTAGAACCCCCCCCCCAGGATCCTGGGCTTCCTTATGGAGCTTTTCCCTGGAAGTGTGCTATAGATGAGCAACTCTATAAGTTGATAGAGATAAATCGTGAAAGAATGCATTGCCAAGTGGTTGCAGGTTGTTTAGGGATGTCTTGAGGGAGAATGAGAATGCAAAGGTGGTGATGAATGGGGAAGGATGGAACAGTATAGTTCAGCAAGCCTTTGGTCTGTAATGGAATCAATTATCGGATTCCACAGGTATGAAGTCAGATGTCTTGAAGAGGGATTTATTAGGCGGAAGTTAGTTTGGAGATTTTAGAGAGTTATTACTTGAAATACTAAACACTGAATTTACAAAAATAGACTATATTTTTACAATAATTTGAATGTGTGAAATGGTAACTACAATTAATATGAACTGTTAGAAATAAATAAATAATTTAAAGAGATAAACAACAACTAATTTAAAATGATTAAAATAAATAAAACTAATATGCACAACTATGAAATGTTTGATAGAATAATTATAAGTTTAACCTTGTATAGGGACGCGCTCGCGGAACTCAAGTATAACTGCTGCTATAATGATGTTGTAATGATATTACTGATGTAATGATAATACTGATGTAATGATAATACTGAGCCCCTCCTCCGGTGGAGCGAAGTTTATAGTAGTATTACTCACACACTGTCAGGTGTGTAAGTAGTACTCACACTAAGACATCTCTCGTAGTGTGCGACTGGGCCAGTTCGGTGACCAGTGTGATTTAGGTCAGTGGCCAGCTTTGGCGACAGATGGCCGCCCATCGGTGATTTTCAAAGACTGGTAGCATTGAAACGGCCAGGTGGCTTCTGTTCAATAATGATCCTTGTTTAAAAGGGTTTTATCGGTGCTTGTCTTTGATACTGATGTATTGATTGATCCTTGTATTGAAAAGGCTTTTTGTTCGGCTGGGCCACTAGTTATAAATTATCCTTTCTTCTTGTTATCTTTTGTGAAGATAGCGGCTGGCTGGAGCCACTTGACATTGCTTGACAATGAACATTGATATGTCATTACAGGTTCATCAATGGATGATGGATGGATGGATGGAATCTTTCACACGAGATTTTTTTTTGCTTTTTTGATTTTAATCAATTCGTATTTCATTAAAATATTTAAACAAATTAAACAAAGTTTTGATAATAAATTTACTTATTAACAAGACATTATTATAATTTGTAAAGTTATTTAATTTTAAACTTAAAATTTAGATTTAATGATGCGTGTGAATAAGATGTTTATTAATTCAGAGATTGTTTTAGAGAAAACTATTACAAGTTTATTATTAGACCAAACTTATTTGATACACAGAATAATAATAAAACTTTCATATTAAATTTCAATATGATAATGTTTTAAACAATTCAATATATATATATATATATATATACGTCAAAGAAATTTAATCTACTTTAATTAAATAAAAATAGAATAATAAAATAATAGAATAGAATAAATAAAACATATGAAGTATTAGTGGATAGTATAAAAGTACTTCAAATATAATAAATTTTATTACATTTAACCTTACTTTAAGCAAATAACAAGAGCAACTTACTTTTATTCGGTTTAATTAAAAATAGTAAATTTAGTAGCCAAATAAAATTTAAAAAAAAAAAAAAAACAAACAAACAAACAAACAGAAATACTGACATTATATTGTAGACTTGCATTTTATGGTTATTGTGGAAAAACTCAATTGTAGAAAAGGAAAAAAAAATAAGTGGTGGGCGAAAAACACGTCTCAGTGAAGTGAAATTTAAGATACTGCTGAGCTTTTTCCAATATCGGTATTTTTCCTTGTACGGTTGCGATAAAATTGGAACTAATAGAGAAAGACATATCTGCAGAACCATTTGGCAATAATAAAGTACTTTGGTATGAAAGAAAAAGTAATAACAATTCATAAATAAAACTTTTATATAATATATTGTTCTATACACTTTCAATTATTATATAAAACAAAGGAAAATCTATTAATAAACCTACAGATATAGACAATTCTTCTTTTTTTTTCCACAGTAATTGTTTTACCATATAATTTTTACTTTCTCTTAGGATATGTCCACACTGGTGCAACTTTCCTTTCAACAGAGGCATGCGTCGTGCTTCATTGAAATTGAATAGGCATTTGTTTTCATGACGTATACAATAGCCCACGTGAATCCAACTACTTGGATTTTCGTTCAACATTCTATGCGTCTTTTTTAATCTCGCTACGTGCTATGTTTACACTTTTATTGGTTATATTTATATAATTAATTTCAAATATTATTTTAATTAGTTTTATTATTTTAATAATAATTTTATTATTAAATTATTATTATTATTATTTATAAAATTTATAAATTATATAATTTTATTTATATAATTATTAGGGCAGCGGTATTATTCGCTGCTATTCAGATGGCTCTAGGCAGGAGGGCACTGGCCTGTCGGGGGCGGGAGCATGGTTTCAGGAGTTGGACAGAGGGAGTTCGGTGGCCTTGGGTGGGTTGGCCACGGTCTTTCAGGCAGAGGTGGTGGGCATTATTGAATGCTGCCACCTGGTGGGGGAGTGGCAGGGAGAGTTCAAGGAAGTGCGGATTTTCTCGGATAGCCAGGCCGCACTAAGGGCTTTGAGTAAGCCTTGGTGGAGTTCGAAATTAGTGGGAGAATGTCGGAGGAAGCTCAATGTTTTAGCTCGGAGGGGTACGGTGCGCCTCTATTGGATACCCGGACACGCGGGAATAGAGGGGAATGAGAGGGCAGACCAGTTGGCTAGGGAGGGATCATCTCAACCATTTTGCGGTCTTGAACCAGCCCTGGCTGTCACAAAGACGTTTCGTGACAAACAGATTAGACTTTGGGAGACGAAAGTTTTGGAGAAACGCTGGGGGGACACGCAGGGGTGCCTCCAAGCCAAAAGATTTATAATGACAAGTAGGCAGGGAACTTCGGAGTATCTCCTGTCCCTTAGTAGGACGGGTCTGAGGACCCTGATAGGGATAGTGACTGGACACACTTGGGTGTCCAGCCACTTGTTTAATATAGGGAGGACGTCTAGTCCCATTTGTCAGAACTATGACGACAGAGTCAGGGAAACGGTGTACCACTACCTTTGTCAGTGTCCCCGTTTCGCTGGAACTAGGTTTCGTGTTTTTGGGAGGGCATCACTCTCGCAGGATTGTATGCGCGAGCTGGAGTTTCGGGATATCTTGGGATACTGTAGATTAACCGGTAAGCTACCGGGGTAGATTTATTAATGGGATAGGGGGGTATCGGGGGGATAAAGGCCACATAGGCTTAGGTCCCGCGCCATTAGGCACCCGAACTACAATAATAATATATTAATTATTTTTTTTTAATGTTTATAATAATTATTATTTTAATAATAATTTTATTATTAACTGATAGTATTAAGCTATTATTATTAATTAATAATATCTCGACATGACTTCTAGTAGCATTGCAGATATGCTTTGCTTCGATACTTTACATAAATATGCCAAAGACGTTAGTGAATCCAGGTAGCGAGAAACTTCAACGTAATCAGTAGCCACATTTCAGGTGGAATAGCATCTCGAAAACGAGTGTTCTTCTTTGAAGTGATTGGCTCTTTCATTCTTAACAAGTTGTAAAAGTTGTCCTTCGACATACGTGTAAAATTCCGAAATACGCCTAAGTCAAGCTGAAGTTCTGTGACTAGTCCAATATTTCGTTTTCTGTAAAGCTGCTTTGTCCACAGGGCTCGCTGCTTTTTTCTTTTTCGTGCACTTTTAATAAACAGATAACCTGCACAAATAGCTAATGCCGCTTCTGAATCCATCGATAAAATGCACACTGAACAGATGATTAAGTGTGGACAACGAATTGAATGCCTCAAGAGGCATGCGCGAAAGGCATGCGTGACGCATGTTGAAATGGAAAGAGGAAGCGCAAGTTGAAAGGGAAGAGGAAGAGGAAAGCGCACAAGTGTGGACATACCCTAACTCCTAGTAAAGCGGAAGTATTGTAATCTTGCACAAATTTTCGTTATCGAGTTTTCACCCTGAGTCGAAAAAAGTGGTTTTTAGCAAATGGTCTCTGTGTGTGTGAGTGTGTATGTGTGTGTATGAGTATGTAAGCAGCATAGCTCAAAAAGTAGGAAGCTGAAAACTTGCTTCGGAAGATGAAAACTTACTCCGTTTAGGTATCACAATAGGATCTGATAGTACGTTATCTGTCAACATCCTCAACCGGAAGTACCACTTTACTAGTTATTTTTTTATACTTTTTTTGCTATTTTCTCAAAAATGGCTCCCATGATTTTCTTTAAAATTATTAGATCAACTACACATACAAAGAGATACAACTTTTATTTGAAACATTTCTCTGGGAAAATTAATTTAAAGGCACTTATGAGGGAGAGGGTTGGGTTTAGGTTTTCATCTAAACTGCTATTTCAATTTATTAGACAATTCTATCATCTAAATAATGTTAAATAGAATTGAATATGTTGTTGGAATTCCGAGTTTGAAAAAAATCGTACGATCGAAAGTGCGATTTTCAAAAAAGCGATTTCCTCAAAAATTTCTCCAACGATCTTCTTGAAACTTCATATATAAATTAAACATACAAAGATCTACAACTTTTATTCAAAACATTTCTCTGGGAAAATTCATTTAAGGGCACTTTTAAGGGTCATGTTTTTCTCGAAAATGCTATCATAGTTGATTATACAATTCTATCATCCAAAAATAAATTAATTAGCAATAAATAGATGGCCAAAATTCCGAATTTAAAGGAAATTATTAAAAGCGGAAGTGCGCTTTTACTGAACAGTTCTTTCAGTTTTCGACAAATTTCATTAAATTTGGTACACAAACTATAAAATTTGTCAATTATAACAGGAGTAAGACAATGTTGTGAGAGTGATTTAACAATAAGTGTCCAGTGTAAATAGAAACGTTGAAGTTAACTATCTGCACGAACTTGATAAATTTACTCTGACAATGCTTGAAAATCCCAAACCGGTCAGGAATAAAAGAAATATACATGCTACGACGGATAAAATACCAAAAGAACACCATGCTGAATAAGGCAGAGAATGGAGCCCTAGGTTTTTCTAGAACCTCTTCAATCAACAACCCATCTCATATTATCGACATAGTCGACTGTGCAATGTGTAGATTATTGGTTGTGCCATCCGCCTTGATTCCACACGCTACATATTTTGTATTTTGCAAGTATATGCAAAAATTCAAAGTACTGTAGGCTCTATTTTACATATTGTTTGATAATGTTATGAAGAATTTTGGTGAGGATCGGTCAAGAAAGAAACATTCAATTATGCCAAAGTTTCGACAGAGTTTCCTGTCTTTATAAAGGCTTTAATATATAGAAAGTCGTGAAGATGTGGAGAAAGAATTTTTAAACATATACATTTATTACATCGCAGAAACATAAAAAGGAAAATTAAAAGTGTCTTGTCTTAAATCATCTACAGAAATTATTTAAGACAAGTCTTAAATAAATCTATATTGCCTTAAATAAATCTACATCTCTATCTTATCTTAAATAAATCTACATTTATGTAGATGATTTAAGAAGACAAGACACAAGTAACTTTAATTTTTCTTTTTATGTTTTTTTGCGATGTAACAAATCTGTATGTTTAAAAATTCTTTCTCCACATCTTCACGACTATCTATATATTAAAGCCCTGATATAGACAGGAAACTCTGTTGAAACTTTGGCATAATTGAATGTTTTTTCTAGACCAAAGTACTTCATAACATAATTCATCAACGGTCAATCTTTTATATTAAGAAGCTGAGTGAGCATTTTTCTTTGTTTCATTATGTTCATATTAGCTATTTAACCTATTCTAAGAATGCTATTTATGGTTTAAAATAATTTGAGTTGTACAGTTTATTTAAAAAATGTCCCTGCACTACTTAAAATGGATTATAAACTAACTGTGTTGAAATACTTAAAAATACTAATCTAAACATTCTCATTAATAAATACATTCACACTAATAAATAGTTTCATATCAATAAGGGCATATTCATGCCATTGCCAGTTTTTTACGTATTATTCATTTAGACAATTATACGTAAACCTGTAAAGAGGTTTTAGAAAGCATAGGGGCTTGAATATTAATATTAATAATAATAATAATAAATAAATGAACTATATCAATCCAAGATGCTTCAACAATCCAGGTTTCTGATATGGTCATACTGAGCTAGAGGTATCCTCTACTTACAAATACCTAGGATTTCATCAGTGCTTTGGAATCTCAAACTCTGATGCTCTAGAGATGGTAATAAAAGAGTTTAAACGAAGGATATCTCTTGTCCTGAAATATAAACTAAACGCCAAACAATGCATCAAAGCGTTAAATGTATGGGCGATACCATATCTTGTGTATAGCTTCGGCATACTGAAATGGTCGAAAACAAAGCTGGAACAATTCGATCGATATGTTCGTACAAGTATGTCTGCCCACAGAATGCATCACCCAAGACCTTCAGTCGCAAGATTGTACTTGCCCCGCGCAATTGGTGGAAGAGGCCTTACAAATATCGAGTACCAATGCAGGCGGCAAGAGTCCAAATTGAAAAATTACTTTAAAGGACGGCACGAGCCATTATTAAGAAAAGTTTGTTTGCTCAGAAGATGATGCATTGGATATGCTTCAGGATCTTAAGCAGGAATGGGCAGAAAAGCAACTTCATGGAAGATATCGTGCCCACTTAATAAGCTCCCATATAGACACTGAAGCATCCACCAAATGGCTGAGCCTTGGCGCTGTATATCCTGAAACGGAGGGTTTTGTCCAGGCAACACAGGACCAAGTGATTGCCACTAATGCGTATAGGAAACATGTTATAGGAGAGAATATTGATGACAGCTGTCGGCTATGTCAGACGATGATAGAAAGTATCCAGCATAGCTCAGAAAGAGTATTTAGAGCGACCTTACAATGTAGCCAAAATAATTTATATAGCCTTGCTGGAAAATTTGTCTTTCAAATCGGACACGCCGGTTTACTATAAAATATTCTCCCCCTTCGTTCCTGCAAATAGGGCAAATCAAAATCTATAGGGACACACAGATATATACAGACCGAAACAGTAGTCCATAATAAACCGGATATATTAGTAATGGACCAAGCCAATAAAACGGCTTGTATTATCAATGTAGCCATCCCTACTGACGAAAATAATCTGAAGGCAAGAGGGGAAAAACTAAGAAAATATCAAGACCACTCTTTCGAATTAAAAGAAATAATATATCACTTGGCGATGCCCGCGATATATCCGGTGATTATATCAGTAGATGGACTTGTCCCAAAAATCTACGACTGAAACTATTAGTAGACTAGGTCTGCCTAAGCCGCTGACAACCGAAGTTCAAAACTCGGCCCTGCTCGGCACATATAGTTCGGCGTACCCTACAAATCAGTTAGGTTTTTTGTTTTCCTCCAATTAGGATTGCAGGTTCCTGCCCCCTTAAGTTTTTGTAGTGTAAAATTAAAATAATAATAATAATAAACCTTTATAATGACCGCAATATCGCTGAAATCCTGTCAAACTAGATTCACGTGAAACTCCGACCATATGCTACGAGCTCTTTATATTTGTGGCCTAAGGATGAAAACACAAGCATTTAAAGACAAAATCGATTTTATTGTTTTTCAAAATATTCCCCATGAAGATGAATACACTTTTGCATGCGTTGGAACCAATTTTCAAAGCACTTTTTCCACTCCGATTTAGGTACTTCTAAAACATGGGTTTTGAATGCAGCAACTGCTTCTTCAGGAGTAGGAAACCGTTGTCCACGTAGTTTTTTCTTGATGTTCGGGAACAAAAAGAAATCATTAGGTGCCAAATCAGGGCTGTACGGTGGATGACCCATCAATTCAATGTTTTGCCCTGTCAAAAAACTCCATTGTTTCAGCCGATCGGTGGCAGCTCGCATTGTCGTGATGCAGAATGATGCGTCTTTTCTTTGACTTTTCCCGAAGTTTCTCAAAGACTTCTGGCAAACAAATAGTGGTGTACCATTCCGAATTGACCGTCTTACGTTCCTCTAATGGCACAGTCGCCACATGACCGGTAATGCCGAAGAAACAGGCAACCATTTGCTTTGATGTGCTTCTTCCACGAACAACTTTGGTTGGGTTGGGCTCGTCTTGAAAGACCCATACGGTGGATTGCTGTTTTGTTTCAGGATCATATGAGTATATCCATGATTCGTCACCTGTGCAGATATTATAAACTGCTTTTGATGCACCTTGAGCGAATTTCTTCAACATTTTCTTGCACCAATCAACACGAGCATCCTTTTGTGCGTTTGTCAGGTTATGCGGTATCCAACGCGAACAAACCTTTTTCACATGCAAATGTTCATGCAAAATCTTATTGATGCTTGTCATACTAATGCCTAAAGATGCTTCAATCTCGCGATATGTTACATGACGATCATGCTTTATTAGCTCATGCACAGCATCGACGTTTTCTGGCACAACAACCGTTGTTGGACGACCTTCACGGGATTCGTCCTGGAGTGATCGTCGGCCACGATTGAATTCGTTATACCAGTTTTTAATGGTGCTGTAAGAAGGTGCTTCATTACCATATAAGGAATTAAGTTCATCTGTGCACTGTTGTCGTGTCAGGCCACGTCGAAAGTTATGAAAAATTATTGCACGAATATGTTCACGAGTTACTCGTAAAATTCTTCCATAATACTTTTCAACACGATCACTCTCTGAAAATCCTGCCCAAAGATGCTGTTGGTCCACAAATTACTTAGCGACGAAATTCCAGTTTATCATGCCATAATTAAACCATATTTGTCTCGTATTGATTTACAAATATACTGTATAGTTGTAAATTACAGATAAAGAAAATAAAAAACGTTAAAGAAACTAATCTTAATAGAAAACATTTTTTTTTTTTTTTTTTCATAAGCTCACAATCTTGTTAAGTTTCAACGTACTGACTTAGTCATAATAGTGTTCTATATTAAATAAACAAAAAGACATCTTTAATGAAGATTAATAAAATATAAACATACAATTTTAATTGCATTCAAAAGTTTGTAAGGTTATGATTTTTATTTTCCTTTCGAAAAAAAACAGTTAAAAACGAGAAAAGGAAACACTTTAACAAAAAAAAAGGAATTCATTCATAAAGAAAAATATATTCATTCACCCATACATAAGTTATGATAAATATTTTCATCTCTCTCACACACCATTCCTTTCTCACTCACATACACACTTTCTTTCACTATAAAAGCGCTTACTTGTCACACAGAGCGCGCTGTTCCTTAAAGATAAAAATAAAATAAAAAATAAAATTTTATTTCCTTTAGTATATTTTTCTTTAAGCACGCCTCCCCTTCCATCTCTAAATACACTTTATAAAAGCCGCCCTTCATATACATTTATTTACTAAGCCAACAACTGAACGTTCACACAGGTAAAATTATGTTGGTAGGTTTGCTTTATATATTCAGAGTATACGTACACCTAATATATCGCCGTAGTAAATTTTAAAAAATTCTTTTAAAAGATCTATTGTATACAACATATTTATTCCCACAATTTTCATATTAATATTGACATTTCTTTATAATTGATTTTTATTACTTTCTCTTATCCCTAATAGCAGGAAGAATATTGCAATTATGTCAAATTTTCCAAACTTAATTTTTATCTAAATTACATTTACATATTACATATTTGAAACATTTTATTTGGGGGGCCTTGTAACAATTTTCAAATCTTACTTAAACATGACCCTCAGAAACTTAACGATATTTTCTTAACTTGTACTTTAGTTATTTCACAAAGATAAATAAAATTTTTTCTTAAAATAATATAATTTATTACTTATTTATTTGTCGATCCATATCTCAAACTTAAACCAGGTACATTATTTATTATAAATTTTATTCTCTCTCTCTCTCTATATATATATTGTAATGCAGCCACTGGTGCCATCTAGGAGAGGAATTAGGAACCTCAAGTTCTCTTAGTGGCCGCTAGGAAGCGCTGGCGACGCGCTTTAGTTATTACTGGAAGGATTGAGAAGATTCTCCACCCGTATAAATAGTGATACCGCAGAGAGTTGAGAGAATTTTCTAGTTATAAACGAAGTGTACGTTTATGGAAAGTGTATAAAAAGTGAACAAAGTGAACTTTTGTGGTTTTAAACTGTGAATTAATTATTATTAAGTGTTGTATTTTATAATTTATTGTGTATAACAATAAATTGGTGTTTTCTTTATTGAAGTTTAGAGTATTTTATCTATACAAACCCACTAGTTGCAGTAACTAGTTTAGAGGGAAAAACGTTACAATATAATAAATAAGAACCGTTTCATATATATAAAAATGATGGATATCAGTTCACATTCAATTGTATTATTATCCATGTTCATATACATAAACCGCGTTTTGATGTGATACTTGCTTCCTGGCCCGAGGTCTTGGCTAAGTTGCACATGCCTGTTGTAAAGAATTATTTCACTGCGACCTGAAAGATCTATTTTGCCCCTTGAGCCTTCTCAGTGCACTGCCTGCCTCCAGAGCAGTGTTGACTAGCTACAGATAACACTGCCTATCACCGGATAGTGAGTTATACATGCTCCTAGGAAGAGAAAATCTAAGGGCAGCATGCTGGATTCGAACCCGGGACCTCCGCGTTGCAAGTCCAACGCGCTACCACTGAGCTAATCCCTTCCTTTTCCCTTGGCTTAGGCCAATTTACTAGGGACGGAGACCCTAGTTTGTGTACTGTGTTTATCCTTGTCTGTAAAGAGTAGAGTATATGTAGTTTTAAGTGTATTGTATACTGTTGTGATGAAGTGCATGAAGTACTGAGCCCTTTGCACGCAATCAAGGTTATGGTGTGGTGGCGTGGCACTGAGATAAGATCCACTAGACTGCTGCTTGAGATATTCAACGTTTGGCTTGTTTGGCAGTGACCGCTATGATGTGAATCACGCCAACACCTTCTATGGATAAATTTTTGGGAATCCCACCGGCTCTTTGTGGAGATGAAAAACTTGGGAATGAAAGCATGTTATAGAATTATACAGGTAGGTTTAGACAGGAAAAGTTATACAATCATTCTACCCATTCATCGCAAGACGATGTTAAAGACTTTTGTTTTCGATCATTTTTAAAAAAAGTATCAGGTTACCTTCTCAGGGAAGATTGGGATTAAAATTGGGTCCATCTGGTGTGATATGGCAATATCTTCGGTGTTTCACAGATGATTCCAGAATAGATCGTACTTCTAGAGCTGCAGTCTATTTTGAGACAGAAGATTGATTACTCGGCAGTATCTCTTAGTGGATGGACCACTGTTTTCCAGGCAAGGTTATGCTATTCATTTTTTGTATTTTGGATGAGCGGGTATCTAATAGTTATTGCAAAGGTGTTTGTATCTGCTCGGATAGTCAAGCTGCGTTTGAAGGCGTTGTATTCATATGTTTTCATTTTTACTTACAAGTTGGTACTAAAATGTTTTAGAAGACTGAAAGCGCTTTTTTTCCTTTAAAGATGAACTGCTAGTCTGGGTACCAGGTCATATGGGAATTTTAGGAGCTGAGGAAGTATATAGGTTTGCTAAATTAGACGCCTATCGTTCTTCATATGGTCCCGAGCCTGCCATTGGTATGGTAAGTTTTGGCCACATGTCTGTCAAGCTTCCAGAGATAGGCCGATTCATTGCATTCATCCCAATGGATAAATGAATTCAGTGGAGTTCTCCGGCAGTCTAAGATGTTCATTAAGGTTCTGGACATGACATGATACTATTGTATCTTTCACGGACTTCTCTCAGATACCTGGTTTGTAATACCTTACTGGACATTAAAGTATTAGGAGGCACCTCTAGCTACCAGAACCTGGGGCTCATACCAAAACCATTTTTTTTTTTTTTTTTTTTTGGAGTTTGTGTGACTGATTGCTTGAGTTTTGTGAGGAAATTAGTTTAAAGTTTTTGGTCGGAACAGGAAGTTTGTGCAAAAGCTTAAGCTATTTCTCTTTAAGGTTATGGCCTGATTTTTTTCGCAGTTCGGACTGTTAGGGGCTGATCTTAGGTAAGTTAGATCCGGGTCTATTGTTGTTTATTGTTGTTTTCTTTGAGGTAGCAAAATGGGGCCAGTGGGGCTTTGGTTAGCTAGAGTTTGGTCTCCCCCTCCTCAGATGAATAATATATGATATAAAATTTATTGTAGTCTAAAAATTATAAAACCTAAAACAACTAAATTCAATCTAACCTAAATTACAATAAATTCACTAAAAGTAACGATGCTAAAATAATTAAATATTCAAGACAATATTAAATCCAAGTTATTTTAAAAAAAAAAAAAAATGAAACAATTAGATTTGTAATAATAATTAAAGTATGAGAAAAACGTGTAAATATTTCATACCAGTTTTTCATTTTTATTTCAAGGTAAACCACAAGACTCCATTTTTTTTGTGGTGTCTGTTTAGCAGCTGAAGTTGTGAACAAAAAAATTATACTAACCTTTATTTTCAGGTAGGTAAAAAAACAATTCTGGTTTGAGTTAACCACAAGGACTTTTTGTCTATTGTCGTAATTTTCTAAATGAACAAAATTTTTTTCAGTTTTTCAATATTTTAAAAACAACGCATTTATTTGTATATATTTTAGTTATTGAAATAGATTTAATTTGTATTATTATTATTATTATTTTTTTTTTAACCAAAAATTATTACTACAGTAAATTGAATTTTCATTATTTTTAAATTTTTATTGACGACAATACTTATAATAAAGTGCATTGAATCTTGAGGAATAGATTTAGGCAAATCACAAGTCTTGCCATCCATAAACATATAAAAAGATTTCTTTTTCTTTTTTTTTAATTTCGGTTTCTTTTAAGCGGCCTCTACACGGTCAATAATATTGACAATACCTTAGCCTATTGACAATAATATTGACCGTGTAAGGTGAAAAAATTGTATTGACGGTCGATATTGATTAGAGTTTTGATGAAATCCAGATTTCCTGATTTTCGTGTATCAATACTGAGAATTGGAGGGGATATTAACAATAATATTGACCGTGTAGTGGCGACGCCAATATTTCCATCAATACTCAGTTCAGTAGTTTTATACAACGTTGAAACTAACCTCAACAACAGTGTTACAATACCTTACAAAGGTACTTTGGAAAGATTTGTATATTCAAATAAAACTTCAATTATACATTTTTAGTAGAGATGATAGTAATTTTTTAATCTGTTTCCCTTCTGATAGGAATTTGAAGACTTTTGTTTTTGGTCATTCCTACAGGGTTAGGTTGCCTTCTAGGGAAGATTGGTTAACCCTGGGTCCGTCTGGTGTGATTCCAGAGAATTATCTCCGATGCTACACGGCGGTTCCAGGATGGATGGTAGGTCTGGGGCTACCGTCTATTTTGAGACGGGAGATCATTTGGTAGCGCCTCTTGGTGAGTGGGCCACCGTTTTCCAGGCTGAGGTTTATGCAATTCTTTGCTGTATTTTGGATGAGAGGGTGCGAAACACTAATTTAAAAGGTGTTTGTATCTGCTCGGATAGCCAGGCTGCGTTGAAGGCGCTTAATTCATGTGTCTTCACTTCCAGATTGGTGTTGGAATGTTCTAGAAGACTGGAAGATCTTTCTTCATTAAAGGATGTGCTTCTGGTCTGGGTTCCAGGTCATATGGGAATTTTTGGGAATGAGGAGGTGGATAGGGTTGCCAAATTAGGTGCCTCCTCCCTTTCATTGGTCCAGAGCCTGCTGTTGGTGTGTCTTCTGGCACATGTTTGTCGGGCTTTCAGACGTGGATGACCTCGCAGCACTCATCCTTATGGATGAGTGCAGTGGGTTGTCGGCAGTCTAAAATGCTCATTGGGGGTCCGGACGGAGCTTTGAGTAGCGGGGTCCGATGTCTTTCACGGACCTCCCTCAGACATCTGGTTGGATTCCTCACTGGGCATTGTGGTTTAAGGAGACATCTCTATATAATGGGACTTGGGCCTGACCCTTTTTGTAGAGTTTGTGAAACTGAGGAGGAAACACCCATGCATTTGATGACGAATTGTTTGGGTTGTGAGGAGATTAGGTTTAGGACCTTCGGCCGGAATAGGATGTCGGTAGAGGATCTTAAGCTGTGTCCTTTTAAGGTTTTGGTCCGATTTGCTCGGTCTGTTGTGAAACTTAGATGGTTAAAACCTGGGCCTGGATTTTCATTCTAGTCCCAGTGGTAGGTATTCTTTAGGGGCAGCTATATGGGCCCGAGGGGGCTTTGGATAGCGTAGGGTTTACTTCTCTCCCCTTTTGGGAATAATAATAATATAAATTTTTTAATATTATTTTTCTGATTAACATACATTTCATATAGTCAATTAAATAGCCCCTTCATTACAGTTCACTTCAAAACACGATCCAGGGGAGGTTTTTGGGAAAGATTTGTGTATTAAAAGAAAACTTCAATCGTACATTTTTTAAAGGTGATTGTAATTTTTTCAAAGACTTGTAGGACATACAAAAAGGTTTCACAGGTTTTTATTACAGTTTTGCTGATAGTTGTTGGGGACATTATGACTGAAAACTTCAAGTCTTCAATATTTCTTCCTGTGGCCAAGTACCTCAGGGTTAAGGCTAATCTTTCCTTAACACGTATACTTTCTCTCATATTTCTGTCCTGTCTTTTCAAAAATGGTTCAACCGTAAAGTAGGTTTCATCCATTCGAAACTAGTTCTTGAAATCTTCAACATCGCAGAGGCTGATTTCTTTCAAAAGTACTAAATGAGAATATTCATCTCTCTTCTTCAACCATTCTTTCATCCAGTGTTTGCATTTTACTTGACGAGTAGTGCCAAACGCCAAAATAATAGCTACGCAAGCTTTTGTACGATTATTCATTTTTTGGAAGGGAAAAACCGAGTAAAACCACGTAGATTCACTCTCTCCTAGTGGCAGAAGTTGTAAATACTGAGCAAAGTTATTGACAATAATATTGATCGTGTAAGGTAATGAAATATTGAAACTGGTTAGCACGAGTATTGATGGTTATATTGTCAAACAATATTGACAATATTATTGACCGTGTAGGGGCCGCTTTAAAGGTTATTTAATCTTACTGTATAGAAATACAAACAGACTCGCAATTCTAGTCACACACATATGACTGCTATTTATATTAATTTAAAAAAAAAATGTTACTAGTAAATTAGTGTTTCCACCCGTATCCACGACGCTTAGTTCCACAGTTGAATGTTATTATTATTATTTGCCTGTGGGGAGGGACCAAACCCTACGCTATCCAAAGCCACACTGGGCCCATATAGCTACCCCAAGAAAAACAACACAAACTGGGTCTAGAACAAACATCCAGACCCGGATCTAATCTATCTAAGATTCACCGCAGTCCTAATAAATCGGACAATAACCTTTAGGGGAGAATAGCCTAAGCTCTTCCAAAGACATCCAATTCCGACCAAAGGTCCTAAACCTAATTTCCTCACAACCCAGGCGATCAGTCATAAGATGGATGGGTGTTTCCTCCTCTGTCTCACAGGCTCTACAAAATTAGAGCGCCATTATGTAGAGATGTCTCCTTAAACCATAATGCCCTGTAAGAGATCCAACAAGATGCCTGAGAAAGCTCCGTGAAAAATACAGTAACGTCTCACTAATGGCCTTGTCCGGACCCCCGATGAGCCTTTTCTGGACTGGCCGAAAACCAACTGAGCTCATCCATAAGGATGAATGCTGTGAAGCTATCCATGTCTGGAAGCCTGACAGACATGTGCCAGAAGACACGCCAACAGCAAGCTCGGGACCAATGAAAGGTACAGAGACGCCTAATTTGGCAAACCTCCTCATTCCCTCCAAAAATTCCCATGTGACCTGGCACCCAGACTAGAAGCACATCCTTCAGAGAAGAACATTCTTCCAGTCTTTTAGAACATTCTAACACCAACCTGGAAGTGAAGACATATGAACTGTGCGCCTTCAGCGCAGCCTGGCTGTCCGAGCAGATATAAACACCTTTTAAGTTAGTGTTATGTACCCTCTCATCCAAGATACAACAAAGAATAGCATAAATCTTAGTCTGGAAGACTGTGGTCCATTCACCAATTGATACGGCCAAAGTTGAATGTTAACTCCACCAGGGGGAAAAAAATAGGCATTACTTAACTTAACTTACTTTTGCATTTTTACTATTTGCCACTTCCACGGCACTAATTTAACGTTTTTATTTATAACTTATATTACTATAAGCATACATATATAGAATGAGAAAAACTTTTTCAGAGTCAGGGATCCTCAATATATGTACTTCCCCAATGATAATACTGAAATTCACCATTTTACTTCCAAAATTAAATTAAGAGATGATTAAAATAGTATTCTAACTATCCCTAACCATTGGGCATTTGTGTGTCCAAATAATATGACTTAGTCGTAATAAGAAACTGGTTTATAATGAAAAAAATTTGGTATGAAACACTCACACAACCTGCACCTACAACACTTTACAATTTTGATTTCATTTCCCTTAGGTATATGGGTATTATCCAATTACAAATTTGATATATAATGTAAAAGATATATTACAGGGTGTCCGAAGGTATATGATGGATAACGACTTTTTCTCGGAAACTAAGATAGCTAGAAAAAAACTAAAAAATACGTATCCCCATGGTTTTTTATTAGAAATCCAAATTTAATTTGCAAATTCGTTTTGGTGGTTCCAGAAGCGAGATACAGGCACCAACTTCATTTTTTTTAAATGGGGAGGTGTGGTTTTTATTTAAGAAATAGATTCCTCTATTTTTTATAAGTAAAATTTACTTGAATGGTTTTTTTTCTTTGAGCGATATTTTACAAGTTATGAATGAAAACATGATTCCTATAAGAAATTTCAAAATGATATTATAACGGTTTTTTGATTGAATAAGAAGAAAAGTACTATTTTATTATAAATTTTACTCCTCATTAATTACAGATCTTGCTCGAACTGGCCTCCACCATGAGAGATTCATACACATCCTTTTTACTGCCAATTGTACCTTACGACCAAAGAAATACATCTCTAATGTTGGTGGCCATTTCGAACAAGATCCGTAATTAATGAGGAGTGTAATGTGTTGGTGTGATGATGTGTATAGGTAGCTTGTGGCGTGAGCGTTTTAGCGAAAAGGGCTTGTATGTATGTAAGTTAAGACATAGCAGTATTAAGAATAATTAAGAAGTCACCACTGTTATTAATAAATATATATTGTTAAAATAATAACTACAAGTTAATTGATATTATAAACTTATTTAATATATTGTGAAACTGTCACAGATACTTAGAGAGCAATTCCTGAAGTGTTCTGGCTTTGGAAGCAGAATTATGACTTGGTTGATTGAAGGCTGAGTTAAGACTATATACTCTTTACTCTTAGAAAGCTAATGTTAGACTCTCTTCTTTGGAATTGCTCACTTTCTCGAGGGGGAATTCTCTTATACAAAACAGTTACCCTAACGGGATTTTCTGCCTTTGTTTAATGATCCGAATTTACAGTACCTGCCACTAAAATACACTTTTTTTGAAATTGAATTACAGTCTAATATATTAACAAAATTAGATAAATTATTTTTAAAAACTATTATTTTTCATTTCGTACTTCCACTACAGGAGTAAAATTTATAATAAATTTGTACTTTTTCTTCTTTATTCAATCAAAAAACCGTTATAATATCATTTTGAAATTTCTTATAGGAATCATGTTTTTCATTCATAACTTGTAAAATATCGCTCAAAGTAAGAAAACCGTTCATGTAAATTTTTCTTACAAAAAATAGAGGAATCTATTTCTTAAATAAAAACCACACCTCCCCATTTGAAAAAATGAAGTTTGGTGCCTGTATCTCGCTTCTGGACGCACCAAAACAAATTTGCAAATTAAATTTGGTTTTCTATCAGAAAACTACGGGGGGGACACGTATTTTTTAGTTTTTTTCTAGCTATCTTAGTTTCCGAGATGAAGTCGTTATCCACATACCTTGGGACACCCTTGCATCAGAAATATTATTTAGAAGAAATAAGTCGGTCTTTTTTCTTTTATATTGTAGTGGAAGGACAAAATCGAAAATAATAGTTTAAAGTTTCTGAATATTTTATAGTATCCAAAATTGTATTTTTGTTAATATTTTATAATTATTTTAGTGCTGTGAATTTACCTTCAAAAAGTGTGTATTTTAGAACCAGGTATATTAAATCTGGTCATTGCTATTAAGAAAACAAAGGCACTAAATCCCGTTAGGGTAACTCCTTTGTATAAGAATTCCCCCGCGAGAGAGAGAGCAATTCCAAAGAATAGAGTCCAATATTAACTTTAAAAGAGTAAAGAGTAGATAGTCTTAACCCAACCTTCAAACAGGACACTTCAGGAATTGCTCTCTAAATATCTGTGCCAGATTCACAATAAATTAAATAAGTTTATAATATCAAATAAGTTGTAGTTATTATTTTAACAGAATATAATTATTTATAAAACAGCAGCGTGTTCTTAATTACTTCTTAATTCTTATAATTCTATCTCAAACAAACACACAAGCCCTTTTCGCTAAAACGCTACGCCACAAGCTACCTATACACACATCCACACCATTACATTACAATATAAACTCGGAATTTTTGGGCAACATATTAAATTCATATCAGCCGATAGAATTGGATAATATATTGAAATTACACTTTAGAAGAACGCCTAATCTTTTTGATTATGGTGATCCCGCCACCCTGTCTGATTTGATATAGATCGAAATCCTAATAATCAGAACAAAAAATTGCCATAAAAATATGGATTTTTTTTTGTGAAAATTTAATTTTCAAAAGTTTCATACGATCTTGATGCTTCCTTTCATAGAAAGTGAGAGAAAGTGTAATAAAAGAACATTAAATTAGTAATATTTTATATACATTTGGATAAACTATTTCAATCGTTATAAATACCCAATTGAAAATGGATTTATGCCATAGAATTATATACCACATAGATGTGGAATTGTTGACATAAGTACCCACTTAGTATGACAATCACTGCTAGAGAGGACATAGATATTTGAAGAGGCAGCCAAGCCAAGTAGTAGCTTAGTAGTAGCATTGGGTACATTGAAGCATTGAACGTAAACACTATGTGAGTGAGTATCAGATAATAGTTAGTGAAATAGATGTTTGTAATTACTATGTTATTCAGTTTGGGTGAATGACAAACGATATAGGTGTTATATTTTAACATAAACTCCTATGCTCATTTTCCTATGCTTGGCTGTTCGTATTTGAACGTTTGAATAAACCACTCACACTTTGTCTAAAACAGAAATAGGGTCTATTAATCAGTAAGACCGGACTGACGAGAATCAGTCACTGGCATCGTTTGTTATCTTGTCAGTGAATGTTAGCTTCCATGGTATAACAACTAGTAATGTTAGATTGTCTAGATGCTAACATATACTGGCTGTATATAGGGTCCCTGTTATTGATGTTGCCGGATCAGGTATACTTGACTTGCTTTCAAAACTCTACTCTTCTTCTAGTATAAGACATGCTAAGATTAGTTAGCTTTCACATACACATTAAGTTTAGATTTAATCTATAAACTAATTAATTTCTATTGTTAACTTAAAATACATATTTTTATAAGATTTCTCTTTTTGTAATTTACTATAATATTATTCTTCTAAATTCACCACTTTCCTTTAAAATTTGGAATTTTTACTGAACTCTCAGTGAGAAAGTGTAACTGTTCTTAAAAAAAAAATAATCTGGTGTGAAACACTCACACAGATTTCTATTACTCCAGTTCTCAATATTATAATTGACGAATTTTATAGTTGGTGTACCAAATTAATTCAAATACGACGAAAACTGAAAAAACCGTTCAGTAAAAGCGCACTTCCAGTTAATTAATTTCCTTGAAACTCTAAATTTTGGCCATCTATTTATTTCTAATTAATTTTGTTTGGATGATAGAATTGTATAATCAACGACGTATGATAGCACTTTAGAGAAAAACATCACCCCAACCTTTCCCTAAAAGTGTCATTAAATGAATTTTTCTAGAAAAATGTGTTAAATAAAAGTGGTAGCACATTGTATGTGTAGTTGATATACCAAAGTTTAAAGAAAATTGTCGGAGCCATTATTGAGAAAATCGCGAAAAAGTGGAAAAATCATTTAATTAAAGTGGTAAAGTAAATGCACTTCCGGTCATCTGATTTTTATCAAACTTGGAATTTCAACAACATATTTAATTCTAATTAACATTATTTAGATGATAGAATTGTTTAATAAACTGAAATAGCACTTTAGATGAAAACCTAACCCCACCCATCTCCCATAACTGCCCTTAAATGAATTTTCCCCGGAAAAATGTTTCAAATAAAAGTTGTAGATCTTTGTATGTGTAGTTGATGTACCAAGTTTAAAGAAAATCGTTGGAGCCATTTTTGAGAAAATTGCAAAAAAGTAACAAAAAAACAACAAGTAAAGTGGTACTTCCGGTTGAGGAATTTTGACATATGTGTACACACACACACACACACACACACACAGACCATTTGCTAAAAACCACTTTTTTGGACTCAGGGGACCTCAAAACGGATATTGGTGATATTCGGTAAAACTCGTTGATACGATTACAATACTTCCTCTTTACTAGGAGTAAGAGAAAGTAATTAAAAATTAAAATTCTGTATATATATATATATATATATATCTTGCAAAATCTTTTCTAATTTATAAAGCAATATAAATAAGCTCGAATAGTTGAAACAAAATGTAGGTTAGGTATTTTTTTTTTTTAAGCTCTTGATGTGTTTTGATGCTGTAAAAGAGCGGGGTGGGGGGGGTCCCCATTTGTGAGATGGAACATTTACGATGATGAAGGAAAAACTGGGTACGGAAGTAAGAGGGAATTTTTTTATCCAACCATTTATCCTAATTGAGTGTAAGAATTTCTGAATACTAAATTTGTTTACCACTGCCTACAAATATCCTAATTTAATTTCATGAGCCAAATACTTTTATCAAATTCATAGCATATAATAATTGTTATATATCTGGTGAAATAGTAATGAAACACTAAACATAATTTGTATACAGTAGTTGGATATTTGTATTTCCCGTTCTCTATAGAAAATTATGTTAAAAGATATTAATCCTATTATGAAACTCTGAGTAATGTCCTATAGTTTTGACAAATTTGTTTCGTAACAAACCAAACCCTGCGCTATCCAGTTCCTTACCTAGCTATTTAACATGGCTACCCCAAAGAACAATAACAATAACCGGTTGTAGAAGAAAAAAATGCAGTCCATCTAAGATTCACAATACGCTCAACAAATCGGACCATACTCAAAATGCCAAGCTCTTTATTAGAGTTTCAAGGCAAAAAAATAGAGGCCTAAAGGAAAACAGTTTAAGCTTTCCTATAGGCTTCCTTTTCTGATGAAAATTACTGAATCTATGTTCCTCACAACTCAAATGGTGTTTTACTACTCTGCCTCACAATCTCTGAAAAAGGCATCTAGTATGAGTCTTATTACGTATAGAAGTGTCACCTTAAACCACAATGTTCAGTGAAGCATCCAACCACATGCCTAAGGGAAGTCCGTGAAAGACACAGCAACATCTCAGTACCCACCTGTACACCTTAGACTGCCGACAACCAACTGAGCACATCCATAAGGGTGTATGCTGTGAAACTATGTATGACTGGAAGCTTTACGAAAAGGAGAGAGAAGCGCCTAATTTGGCAAATTCATCTACCTTCTTTTCAAATCATCTACCTTCAAATCACATCTCCCACATTAACCGCCAATCCATATTTATCCTCAGACAGTTCAACATCTCCCGCTATCTCCCCCCAGCGAAGACCCGTCAACTCCTTGTGACCTCCCTTATATTCCCCCATTTCGACTATGGTTGCTTAGTGTACGGTGGACTCTCTGGAGATCTCGAGGCCAAACTTAAACGTCTTATGAACTGTTTTATTCGTTTTATCCTCGGAATCCCCAGAGACTCCCGCATATCGCACTTCTACCACGAGTTGAACTGGCTCTTCCCTATCTATCGTCGCCAGTACTTCTTAGGCTCTTTACTCTTTCAAGTCATCCAATTTCAAAGACCCTCGTATATCTTTAAACTTCTGAAATTTAAATCGTCTGTCCACACCCGTAACACACGCTCCCGTCCTTCCGATCTTTATACTCCCTCCCACCATATCCGCTTTTCAAAAATCCTTTGTAATCCGTGCCACCTATTTATGGAACTCCTTACCTTTGTCTATCCGTCGTGCCTCCACTATTGATACCTTCAAGTCCCGTCTTTTTCACCACCTCTTATCCTCACAAGTCTCTCCGAACCCTTAGAAGATTCCTCTCTCTCCTCCTTATCCTTCATGGCTTAATCATTTTCAATAATTATTATTATCAATTATTACTAATGATATATACATAATTGTCAAGGCCAGACATACTAGGCCACTTGTATTTTGTATTATTGTTCCTAAGGGACTTATGTCCCGGGACAAGAATAAAATTTTTCATTTTCATTTTTTTTTCATTTCCTATGATTCTTTTATGACCTGGTACCCAGACTTAAGTAACATTCAAATACTAATATTTAAAAAAAAAAAAAATCAAACACGCCTGTTGTTAGCAAGGTATTCGATACATATGGAGAAAGAACTAAAAAACCTCTCCCAACCAACATTAAACATAGAATCGCTCGTCCAATAGAGAGCGCTAGGGACCACTAATCTAAACTTATAATTTGTAATAATTTTTGTTCTTTTAGTGTAAAAAAAAAATCTGGTGTGAAACACTCACACAACTTTCTCATACTCCAGTTCTCAAAATTATAATTGACAAATTTTATAGTTTGTGTAACAAATTTAATGAAATTCGTCGAAAACTGAAAAAAAAAAAAAACTGTTCAATAAAAACGCACTTCTGGTGTACTAATTTTCTTGGAACTCGGAATTTTAGCCATCTATTTCTTTCTAATTAATTTTCTTTCGATGATAGAATTGTATAATCAACTATGTTAGCACTTTAGAGAAAAAACGTACCTCCTCCTGTCCATCAAAAGTACCCTTAAATGAATTTTCTCAAAGAAATGTTTTATATAAAAGTTGTAGATCTTTGCATGTTTAGTTTATATATTAAGTTTCAAGAAAATCGTCGGAGCCATTTTTTAAGAAAATCGCGAAAAAGTGAAAAAATTATTTATTAAAGTGGTAAAGTAAACGCACTTTCGGTCATAACGATTTTTTCCAAACTCGAAATTTCAACAACATATTTAATTCTAATTAACATTATTTAGATGACAGAATTGTGTAATAAACTAAAATAGCACTTTAAATGAAAACCTAACCCCACGCCTCCCCCAAAAGTGCCCTTAAATGAATTTTCCCAGAAAAATGTTTCAAATAGAAGTTGTAGCTCTTTGTATGTGTAGTTGATATACCAAGTTCAAAGAAAATCATTGGAGTCATTTTTGAGGAAATTGCAAAAAAGTAAAAAAAAAAAAAAAAAAAAAAAAACTAGTAAAATGTACTTCCGATTGAGGAATTTGGATAGATAACGTACTGTCAGATCCCATGGTGATACCTAAACGGAATATCAAGTTTGAACTTTCTATGGTTTTTCGTTTTTGAGCTATGCTGTTCACGTGCATACATACCTACATACACAGACCATTTGCTAAAAAACCCATTTTTTTCGACTCAGGGGACTTCAAAACGGATATTTCCGGTGAAAACTCGATAACCGAAAATTGACACGATTACAATACTTTACTTCCTCTTACTAGGAGTAAGAGAAAGTAAAAAAAAAGAAAAATTAACGTATAATTACATTAAAAGAGATTAACACAGTGAATTATAATATGTAATTCTTATCAAAGTTAATTAGATTTTAATATAAAAATTAATAATACATTATATAGAAAATTATAAAATGTTTACAGTAGATATTAATAATACATAATAATAATGTAGGTTAATAGATTACTGATTAGAATAATTATGACATTTGTTTCTGCAAGGGAGTGTATCTTTAAAATTAGATTTATCAAATTTAGAACGTTCTAATCGGTTGGTTGGCTTATCTGTTAAGTAATTTTCATTTAATTAAATATTAAGTGAAGAAGACGCGGAGATAATGAAATTATGGTTTTCCCCTTCCTAATTCCCCCCACCTTCCCTTATCTGACGAGCAAGATAAAATTATTATATCTTATTCTTTTTTTCTTTCCCACCCAGTAAAAATGTTGTTCTTAGATAAATTACATTTACGATAAATTTATCAAATTTATATCAATTTAAGGTTGTTTTCGTAAATAAATATTTTTATCTCAATCTTTATGTATTAGAGCGTTAATAGTAAAGATTTGTTTCATTCATTTAATGGTCTGTGTGTGTGAATGTGTACAGTATAGCTCAAAAACGAAAAATCGCAGAAAGTTCAAACTTGATATTCCGTTTGGATATCACCAAGGAATCCGACAATAGGTCAGCGGTCAAAATTCCCTCTACTGGAAATACCACTTTACTGAATGGCTTTTTTTTTTCACGTTTTTACAATTTTCTGGAAAATGGCTTTCTTTAAACTTAGTAATAAAGATCTACAATTTTTTTTATTTGAAACATTTCTCCGTGAAAATGCATTTAAGGATACTTTTAATGGAGGAAGTAGGTGGGTTATCCTCTAAAGTGCTATTTTAGTTTATTTATACAATTCTGTCATCTAAATAATATTAATTAGAATTAAATGTGTTGTTGAAATTCTGAGTTTTGAAAAAATCGGATGACCGGAAATGCGTTTTTTTTTACTAAAATGGATTTTACAGTTTTCTAGTATTATCGGGAAAACGGCTCCAGCAATTTTCTTTAAACTACGAATATAAACACACATTTAAGGAAGTTTTTGGGGTAATGGGTGGGGTTGTGTTTTTCTCTGAAGTGCTATCACATAGTTGATTATACAATTCTACCATCCAAAAATTAATTAGAAATAAATAGGTGGCCAAAATTCCGAGTTTCAATAAAATTAGTAAACCGGAAGTGCGCTTATACTGAACATTTTTTTCAGTTTTCTACGAACTCCAATGAATTTCATTAAATTTGCTACACTAATTATATAAAATTTGTTAATTACAATTTTGAAAACTTGAGTAAGAGAAAGTTGTGTTGGTGTTTAACATAACATTTTTTTTTTTTTTTTTTTTAATATTATATTTGCATAAAAACGCAATTATTACTAAAAACACATGTCACAAAGAAGTAGTTAGGAAAAAGATGTTCGAAACTTTTCATAATTTCTATAAGAATTTTATTAAAAATCTTTTTTATTATGAATTAAATAAAAATTATAACAATATTAAAACTATGGCCTACAATATTGTAACTAATTTTAGCAACAATTTTGATATTATTAAGATTACTAAATTGATATAGTAATTTCAAGGCTAATTAATTGTAGTTACCAGACTTCTGTATCAACCAAGCATAGACGCCTGGATAGCTCAGTCGGTAGAGCATCAGACTTTTAATCTGAGGGTCCAGGGTTCGAGTCCCTGTTCGGGCGGTTAATTTTTTTTTTTTTTTTCCTATTTTTTAATTCTTATATCACAGGATTTTGTTCATATTTGTATTTTAATACTTATTTTTCATTGCCTTTTTCTATTAAAAATATTAAATTTTATAAAACTTATTAATGAATGTATTAAAATTTATTTAGTAATAAAAATAAAAATTTGTAGTAAACAGTATTATAATGTAATTAAAATGATTTATGTTTTATTTTAAAATGTAAAATTTTGTAATGTATGCAATCGAATACTTTGAAGATTTTAATTTTTTAACAATAAAAATGTAATTAAATAATTACATTATAATTATGATTTTAATTTTGGAATAAAGTATTTTTTTTTTTTATTAATGGAGATTTTTTTATACGGCTAATTTAGTTAAGTGGAAGTATATTGTAATCGTGTCAAATTTTCGATATCGAATTTTCACCGAGTTTTTGAGGTCCCCTGAGTCCAAAAAAAGTGTTTTTTTTTTAGAAAATGGTCTGTGTGCGTGTGCGCGTGCGTCTGTTTGTTTGTACATGTGTGAGAACAGCATACCTTAAAAACGAAAAACCGTAGAAAGTTGAAACTTGATTTTCCGTTTAGATATCATCATGGGATCTGACAGTACGTTATCTGTCAAAATTCCTAAACCGGAAGTACCACTTTACTAGTTTTATTTTTTTTTTACTTTTTTTGCGATTTTCTCAAAAATGGCTCGGACGATCTTCTTTAAACTTGGTAGATCAACTACACATACAAAGAGCAACAACTTTTATTTGAAACATTTTTCCGGGAAAATTCATTTAAGGGCAATTTTGGTGGTTGGGGGTGGGGGTATGTTTTACTCTAAAGTGCTATCATAGTTGATTATACAATTCTATCATCCAAAGAAAATTAATTAAAAATAAATAGATGGCTAAAATTTTGAGTCTAAGTTTCAAGAAAATTAGTACACCGGAAGTGAGGAAGAGTAAGTGAAAGTTGTGTGAGTGTTTCACACCAGATTTTTTGGAGTAGTTAACCCATCGAGACCAAATTACAAGGTATGTATTTTGTTTATTGAGGGAACTGTAGCTTATAATGTGAAAGATACCAAATTTAGGCGCCTGGATAGCTCAGTCGGTAGAGCATCAGACTTTTAATCTGAGGGTCCAGGGTTCGAGTCCCTGTTCGGGCGGTTTAATTTCATTTTTTTTTTTTTTTTTGGTATTAATAAATATTAACAGCACTATTTAAATCCTTTTTGTCCTCATGTTTTCGGCAATTTAATAGTGGAATGTTATTTCACTATTTTTTTTTCTAACAAATGCGCAACACGAACCATATTTGTTAAGCAAGATACTTTTGGGGTTTTTTTTAAACCAAATCAACGAAAACCTAATTGTCTTGTGACTCTAATGCTACATCTCTTTGGGATCACTGTGTTCTCACACCAAAAATTATAATAGAATTAAAAGAAATTATTTTTTTTTTTTTTTTTTTTTTTTTCAAGGTGTTCCTCAATGCTGAGATTTTCCTCAACCAAATATTTCTTTTAATTTCAGCCTCCAACTGGACCTATCCCGGATTTCCTCTTCTCTCAGTCCATAACCGTGGAAGCTTTCTCGGACGCCATCTATCCACTTTTCCCTGGGTCTGCCCATTCTCCTTCTTCTTCCCTCGGCTTTCCAGTCTAGGATCTGTTTAGCCTTTCCTTTTCCATCTTCCATTGTTTTTACATGGCCGTACCATCCAACATCTCTTTTCCTCCACCTTCTGCAGCATATTTTTTGAAACGTTCATTTTCTTTCATATTTCTTCCTTTTTTATTCTTTCAAGCCTTGACATTCGTGCTGCTCTTTCTCCCGTAATCCATCTCTGTGGCCAGAAGCTGTTTCCTTAAAGCCTTATTCGAAAGTCCATGTCTCAGCGGCACATAGCAGTATATAATTTGTACAAGGCTGAAAAAATTGCCAGAAAAATTATGATGCAAAATATTTTTAATAAAACAAGGAACTTCTCAACAAATTCAGAGTTTGTTAACTGAATGATTTCTCTGTAAAATTGGTGGAACAATATACTGAAGTAGCGCTTTACAGAAAAGACTGAAATACTTAGCTCTCCAAGAATACATTTAAATAAATTTCCTCGGAAAATTACTTCGAATATATTTCCTTCCAATTTGAAATTCTATCTTCTTCCTGTTTATATCAATATTATATAGTTAGTAAGGCCGTACACTGGACTGAAATTGCTACTTTAAAGGAAAACATAGCGCTACTGTCCAAACTCGGAATTTCAATCACATATTTAATTCTAATCAATATTATTTAGATGACAGAATTGTAAATTAAAATGAAAACCTAACCCCACCTTCAAAACTTCCTTTAAATGAATTTTCTCTGAAAAATGTTTCAAATAAAAGTTGTAGCTCTCTCTATGTGTAGTTGATCTACCAAGTTTAAAGAAGATCGTCCGAGCCATTTTTGAGAAAATCGCAAAAAAAAAAACAACTAGTAAAGTGGTACTTCCGGTTGAGGAATTTTGACAGATGACCCAATGTCCGGATCCCATGGACTATCCGTGATGCCTAAACGGACTATCAAGTATGAACTTTCTACGATTTTTCATTTTCGAGCTATGATGTTCACAAAAACATACACACACACACCATTTTCGAAAAACCACTTTTTGGGATTCAGGGTACCTCAAAACGGATATTTTCGGTGAAAACTCAATATCGAAAATTTGGCACTATTACAATACTTCCTCTTACTAGGAGTAAGAGAAAGTAAAAAAATACATAATATGTTATCCAACCTAGTTGCTAAGTAAATTTTTGATCCAATAAAACTGTGTTAGTAATAAACAAAATTTTCAGGCGCCTGGATAGCTCAGTCGGTAGAGCATTAGACTGAGGGTCCAGGTTTCGTGTCCCTGTTCGGGCGGCAGAATTTTTTCTCACCAAATATTCTGATTAATTATAAATTGTTAAAAACATTCTTTTTTTATTTATTTGTTTTTATTAATATTTTTTTTTTTATTAATAATTACCTAATTAATAACTATATTATTTGTATTGTTGTTGTTTTTAAATTGCAATTTAACATTGCAATTTGCAATAATGTATACGAAGTTTTAGGAGAAGCTCATCAAAGCTTTGTTTCCGTGATAACCAGTTTCATTTTGTGGCCATAACAAAACAGGCGCTTATCCTGGCCATCAGGATGTCTTTATAAATAGTGACATAACAAACAGGAACAAAACAAAAGTAGTTTCCCTTGGGGTGGGGTGGTGGTGGGGAATATATCGTGAATATTTTGTATGACCAAACATAATGGTTGGTGTAGCGACATATTTTTTTCAAAAAATTAAAAGCGGATTTTTCGTATTAATTTCTAATAAATAAGAGAGTTCTAACGCTGACAACACTTAAAACCTATTTTAGAACCATAAAGGTCTTACAAATCAGAGGGGTTAAATCTGGCGATCTGGAAGGCCAGCTTATTGGTTCCTGTCTCCCGATCCAGCGGCTACTGAATATCTCATTCACTTTTCTCTTCGCACAGATTTAACGCCTCTTGAATTTTTTCTTTGGGGATATCTCAAAGAAAAAATTTATGTAAAGGAACCAACAACTCCAGAAGCACTTAGAGAAGACCTAATCCAAACCTGTTTAGCAATTCCGCCAGACATGATACGGTTAGCAAATTCATCTTGTTGGGCAGCGACTGCGTTTATGAATATTCTGGATGCTATTTTTGTAATTTTGTTAATGTATTTTTGTTAATGATGTTTTAACTAATTTTTAAGTATCTAATGTTTCCAAAATCCACCATAAACTAGGGGGCAAATACTTCAGCAAACGTTATGTTTACTTTTTGGATATCTTTCTTCGTTTAAGTGTTATTTCAAAAGTGGCCCGTTTAAATGGGAACACCCTGTATAGTAAAATGACATATTATTTTTTTTTTTAAATTTTCAAATTTAGCTCATTTATCTTGACATAAATATACAGTTTAGTGGAGGGGACAAATGCCAACCGATCAACTGAAGCCGATAGAGAATGATTGCATTGTAGAGAACGCCAAGAATATGTATTAAAGAAATATATTTGAATTTTGTCTCAGATTTTGCTCAGAATGACCTAAAACCAAAATTTTT
>JAAEAF010007812.1:65610-87938 GCA_011037195.1 Triatoma infestans
CTCATCTGGAGCCTGACAAACATGTGCCAGAAGATACATCAACAGCAGGCTCAGGACCAATGAAAGAGAGAGAGAGGCGCATAATTTGGCAAACCTATCCACCTCCTCATTCCCAGAGATTCCCATATGACCTGGAACCCAGACCAGAAGCACATCCTTCAGTGAAGAAAGATCTTCCAGTCTTTTATAGCATTCCAACACCAATCTGGAAGTGAAGACACATGAACTAAACGCTTTCAACGCAGCCTGGCTGTCCCTCTCATTCAAAAAACAACAACAAAGAATTTCATAAACCTCAGCCTGGAAAACGGTGGCTCACTGAGTTATGGAAGTTACAATATAAGATTCTACAACCACATAATATTACGGAAAATTTAATTTAATAAAGAATTTTAAATTTGGTGAAAATATAAGGGAATTGTAAAAGAGAAAACATCGTATAATACAAAAAAGAAAAAGAAAAAACTCAAATAACGAAATTTACTATTAACTGAAAATTATATTCTTGAAATAAATTTAAGGAAATACATTAAATGGATATTACAGAAACATACCAGGCAAAATTTTATAGTAAATAAAGGACGATAAAGTATTTTTATTTGTCCCAGTTTTATATTGATTCAAAAGTAATAATCATATTTGCTTTTAGATTCTTACGTTTTATAACTTGCACAAGTTGTATAAATCCTTTTTATAACATTTTATACCAAGTGTTGAATTCTAAATTCAACTACTTTGATTAAATGCCACTATAAATAGAACTAATTGAATGCTTAACAAAATTTTCTTATCATGAACCAACTGTTAGCCCAATTTCTAGAACGGTTTTTCATTAAAAATAATCTAGTGGGCATGGTCCAGACTGCAGTATTATTTATTTTTTAATTTAAGGCGTGTCAACACCTATGGTCATTGGCCGGTGAAATGATGTTAGTGTGGTATGTGTAGTTTGTTTGTAGTAGCGTATAGTACGAGCGATTTTGTAAAGGGCTAGTGTGTATGTATGAGGTAGAGATAGAAGTATTAGAAATAGAGAATAAGAGAACCACTTGTAAATAAATAATTTAACTATATATTAAATTAGCAAAAATTTACAAGATAATTATTGATTTTTGAATCTTGAATTAACTTATAAATGCAAGGAAACAAATAACTAGTAGCTAGATTGTTTGAAACTCAAACGTTAACACTTAAACTGGCACTGAATTTAAGAGAGCGATTCCTGATACAAATATGTTCTGATTGAATATCTAATTCAGACTGGTCTTGTTTCAAGGCAGAATTTAGACTCTCTCTTGAATGAATGCTTTCCCTTGGTAGTTCAAATCCTCCCCTGTGAGAAGGGGCAAAAAGATAAAGGTGACTAAGTTCTATGAACTTCGGTAACGGTGGTCTTCTACCTGGGTTACCCTTCTTTGCCAATCAACTTACATTTTTCTTACAAATCATAATATTCCTCAAATTATATTTATAAATATAATTTCTTGTGTAGTGGGTTCAGATGTCTTGGAGAGGTGTTGTGATGCGATGAATAGTCGGGAGTTAGTTAGAGATTTTTAGAGAGTTGTTACTCGGAATATGAATTACCAATTTACGAAAATAGATATATATATTTTAACAATAAATTAAACGTTTGAAAAGATATAACTACAATTAATTTGAAATGATTTAAATGTTAACTAGAATGCACAACTTTAATGATTATAAATAAATATATGTTTAAATACTTAGATAGGGACGCGCTCCGACGTATAACTATGTCACTGGTAGAATCTTGATGATACGCTGATAAAGTACTGAAGAATACTCCTGCCCTCTTCTTGTGAAGAGACGTTATATTGCCATCACTCACACATTTACAAGTGTGTAATTACGGGTAACACTAAAACATCTCTTGCCGTTTGTTGACCCTAGGTCTTGAATAGGTCGGTGAACAGGTGTGGCAACAGGTGATGGTAGTTATCAAAAGACTGTAGCCAGGGGGGTCTTTTGAGTGTTTGTTTATTGGCGGTTATCAAAAGACTGTAGCCAGGTGGCCTTTTGAATGATTTGTTGACCCTTTTGAAAGCAGTGTGTCTTTGGCGGTTCCTGTCCTGGCGCTCCCTTTGACCGTGCACTGACCGCGGCTCTTGACCTGAATAATAGCGTCTGGCTGGCACCACTAGTTATAATTTTTATAATTAAAAATTATATATTTTCCTTCTTGTTATCACATTAAACTTATATCCATTACATCGGTGTTCTCTCGTTACAGACAACACTGCCCTCATCGAACAGTGAGCTATAGAGGCTCCTAAGAAGTGAAAATCAAAGGGCTATACTCGCTCGACAATACGCTATACTCGATCCGGGTACCTCCACGTTACTAGTCCAGCACGCTACCACTGAGCTAATCCCTTACCAATTTCTGCAATTATTACAATTATAAAATTGAGAAAATATAACGTAGAAGAGTGTGGTTACATGCTGGTAGGCACCCTTGGCTCCGGCTGTATTTCATGTCAGTTTCATTGTAGTTCAAAAGATAGCGTTAATAGCACTGAAAGAGCTCAGAAAAATATTTGAAAATTAATATTTGAAGTTAAAATTCCTAAACTTGGTTTTTTTTAAAAAAAAAACCTTTTAAATAAAAGTTCTACAATCTTTCACGCTTACTCGGTCATTATCATGTAAAACACTTAGATCTTCGGATTAAGATAGTGTCAGTGGTTTATTGTAAACCGTCATTTCACTCATATTACAATAGGCTTTTTAGGCTAGTGCCGCCCTTAAAAGCTGAAATAACACTAAGTTTTTTGTATTTTATCCGTCGTAGCATGCATATTCCTTTTGTTCCAGAACGGTTTCGCAAATTCACCAAGTTCGTGTAGAGAGTTTACTTCAATGCAATATTTCTGTTACACTAACATTTTTTTGGTATGAGTGTAACCAAAAAGTGTGGTTATAACACACACCAAAAAGTGTGAGTGTAACAAAAACATTGCGTTGAAGTGAATTATCTACACGAACTTGGTGAATTGCTCTTACGATAGATGAAAATCTGAAACTGGTTCACGAACAAAAGGAATATGCATGCTACGATGGATAAAATACCAAATGTTATCCAGCATTACAGACCCATCCACATATTCAACAACACTGAATTTTGTTAGCTTTAAATTAGTCACTACCCTGAATATGCGCGAAACGTCGGTTTACAACAAATCAATGGCGCTGTCCCAAAATGTTTTAAAAGTTATATAGAATTTTATCTGCGCAGTCAAAATTCAAAGATATTTTCGTGAAACCCCCCCCCCCCCCCAACCCAGAAAACAACATAAAACCTATCCTATAAAGTCCAATGTTTACTAATTTATAGGTAAACTAATTTACTAATTTAAATTTGAGTATACACCATACTCCAAATGTACGCTAATATTGCATAACTGCCAGAAATATACAGTGTATTGAATTGTTACGTTAGAGAAAAAATCTTATCTGCTCCAGGACTAATGATTTTTTTTTTTTTTTGAGGTATTTTGTTCAATAACACACAGACACATACAGATCCTCGACTAATGTCTGAAAAGTCATCAAGATATGATGTACGAGGCATGTCCAGTAAGTAAGTGTACTGAATTTTTGTAAGTTACAAAAATGTTTATTTGAACAAAAAAATTACCTGGTTACATTATTACATATGTAAGCTATTTTTCGACATAGTCATCATTTCTCTCAATGCAGGTGGTGAACCGGGGTATTAATTTTTTGATGCCTTCCTCGAAGTAGTTTCCCGCCAACCCCTTCGTCCACTTCTCCACCTCCCCTTCACCTCCTCGTCGGTTGAAAACCTTTTTCCACCCATGTGCAGCTTCAGGGAGGTAAAGAGATAGTAATCTGAAGGTGCTAGGTCAGGGGAATGCGCGGGATGGTTCAGGACATCCCATTTAAACGAGGCAAGCAGTTCCTTCGTGGCGTTGGTCTGGCATTGTTGTGCAGCAGGCAGACTCCCTTTGTCAGCATGCCGATCCTTTTGTTCTGAATCGCCCTCTGCAATTTTTTTAGGGTCTCGCAGTATCTTGCAGAGTTGATGGACTCCCCTTGAGGCATATATTCAATTAAAATTATGCCTTGACAGTCCCAAAACACGAATGCCATGATTTTCTTGGCTGAAATTGTGGGTTTGAACTTTTTGGCGGAGGGTGAAGTGGTGTGACGCCACTGTTGAGACTGCCTTTTGGTTTCAGGTGTGTAGTGTGCAACCCAAGTTTCATCTCCAGTAATGATGGAGCGGAGAAATTCATGTCCATGGAGTTTGTAGGGTCTCAAAAACTCTTGCCCGGCCTCCACTTTTCACACTTGGCGGGAGATTGGATTGACATTTTTCACGAAACGTATTGTCGCGTCGACAGTTCTCAACGTACTGACCTCGAACCGGTCTCGTTGCGGAGGGGCGGAATCAGGCTACACGACAGTGTAGCCAACACGACGAAAACAAAATCCCTCCGGCCGTGAGAGCCTCAGTACACTGACTTACTGGACATGCCTCGTATTAGCGCGTGAAAATTCAAGTACGAAATTTCACATGAACGTAAAAGAAAATATGATATGAAATAATTCATTGCTCATATAACTCATTTAATTTTCTTATTGCTATTACTTTCCCTTACTTCCTAGTAAGAGAGGAAGAATTGGAATCGTGTCAAATTTTCGAATATCGTTTCTCTTCATCGGAAATACACGTATTGTGGTACCCTTAGTGCGTGCTAATGTTATTTAGCGAATTGTCTGTATGCGTGTGTACGCGTGAACAAACTATCTACTAGTAGGCAGAACCGTACATTGTACTAAAGTGAAAAATATAAACGTTCGTTTTTACCAATTTCCTTTCACTTTAGAATTCTACTAACTGTGTAATGTATGTCAATATTCCGAGATATTATCCGCGATAGCCTGCTTTTTTTGTAGTTATCGACCGGTTTCGGGCGTTCGCCCATCTTCAGGATGCATATGTCAAACAGTGTGATAACATAGATTTGCCCAGAGCAAATTTAGTTGTTACACTCCGGGCTAATCTATGTTATCACGCTTATTTGACATATGCATCCTGATGATGGGCGAACGCCCGAAACCGGTTAATGACCACAAAAAGAAGTAGCTATCACGGAAAATATCTCTGATGCTTTCCAGCTCTGATGCAACCAACCACAATAACTATATCAATATTCTATAGTTGGTACACTAAACTGAAATTGCTACATTAAAGAAAAACATTGCTAATATTTTCCACAATAGGGAAAATATTTAAAAAAAAAAAATCTGGTGTGAAACACTCACACAACTTTCTCTTACTCTAGTTTTCAAAATTGTAATTAACAAATTTTGGAGTATGTGTATCAAATTTTATGAAATTCATCGAAAACTGAAAAAAATGTTCAGTAAAAGCGCACTTCGTTTACTAATTTTCTTAAAACACGGAATTTTAGCCGTCTATTTATTTGTAATTTATTTTGTTTGGATGGTAGAATTGAATAATCAACTATGATAGCACTTTAGAGAAAAACATAACCCCAACTCCTCCCCCAAAAGTACCCTTAAATGAATTTTTCCAGAGAAATGTTTTAAATAAATGTTGTAGATCTTTGTATGTATAGTTGATATAACAAGTTTGAAGAAAATTGTCGGAGCCATTTTCGGAATAGCGCAAGAAAGTAAAGAAATACCAGAAAACTGAAAAAAAAAAAAAACATTTCAGTAAAAATGCACTTCCACTCATCCAATTTTTTTCAAACTCGGAATTTCAACAACATATTTAATTATAAATAATATTATTTAAATGACAGCATTATACAATAAACTGAAATAGCACTTTAGGGGAAAACCTAGCCCCACCTCTCTCCTAAAAGTGCCATTAATTGAATTTTCCCGGAGAAATGTTTCAAATAAAAGTTGTAGCTCTTTGTATGTGTAGTTGATATACCAAGTTTAAAGAAAATCGTCTGGTCATTTTTGAGAAAATTGCAGAATAATAAAAAGACCAACTAGTAAAGTGGTACTTCCGGTTGAGAAATAATGACAGATAACGTACTGTCAGATTCCATGTATGATATCGTAAAGCGGGATAGAAAGTTTTTCAACTTTCTACGGTGTTTTTTCGTTTTTAGCTTAGCGGTTTTCATTCTATACATGACATACATTACACACACATTCAGTACACATCACACACACGACAACATGACACTTGCCATCTACACACCATTACTAAAAATCATCTTGTTTTGGCCTCATGGGGACCTCGCAGTAATATTGGTATATTTTCCGGTGATGAAAACTGGATATTCGATAAATTACATCAGGTACAATTACTTTGCTATTAATAGGTGTAGTAAGAGAAATGTAAAAAAAAAAAAATGATAGTACATTAAGCGAAGCAAATAGCGTGATCTGTCGACCTAGGGTACTAACAAGAAAAAGTTCGAATTTTTGATCCAATAAATGGATTATAATATTGAATTTGTGTTAGTAATAAAATAAATTTTCAGGCGCCTGGATAGCTCAGTCGGTAGAGCATCAGACTTTTAATCTGAGGGTCCAGGGTTCGAGTCCCTGTTCGGGCGGTTTAATTTTTTTTACTCACCAGATATTCTAATTAATTACAAATTGTTAAAAACATTCTTTTTTATTTATTTATTTTTATTAATATTATTTTTTATTAATAATTAATTAATAAATTTAGTATTTATATTGTTGTCTTTAAATTGTTATGTATCTTGTGTGCACTCTCTGGTAATATAAACAATTTAAAGTTTTTTTGAACATATTATTTTAGAATAAACATTTCCTTAAAAAATAAAAAATTAACATGATTTATTTAAATTTAAAATTAAAATACGTGGAATGATATACACGCAATTTATAGTTTAAGCCTACAGATCTGACAAGCAAAATTATGTATATTACGAACAATGATAAAAAATTAGAGGTTAGATATTGTGAGTACAGGATCAAATTGTAGTCCAGAAAACAACACCAAGATCAAATCCCAATAACACTTGAAATCTAACGCCAAAATTCCACCAGTATCCTCTCGTTTAATACATTTTTCCTGAAAAGGAAAATAAAAATAAAAATTGATAGATTTATTATACGAGGCTTGTCCATTAAGTAAGAGTACTGCGTTCATATGCGTTCATATGAACGTATATGAACGCATACTCAGTTGGTCTGAACAATTTTCCTTAATTCCCGAGGAACAATTCGGCTTCAGACCGGGTAGGGGTTGTATGGATGCGATTTTTAGTCTTTCTAGCGCGATAAATCTTAATTTCAGATTTAGTAAAAGACGTGTTTATATAATTTTTGTGGACTTCAAATGCGCATTTGACTCGGTGCCTCATAATTTACTAGTTAATAAATTATATAAATTAGGTATTAGTGCTAAAATGATACGAGTTATTAAAGCACTGTATGAATATGCATCACTAATCTTAACCGACACTCATGACTATTTAAATTCCATTAACAACACACAGGGAGTGTTGCAAGGGGAGAAATTAAGCCCACTTTTATTTAATTTGTACACTTCAAATATTGTCGAATATTTTAAGATTAGGGGCGCCAAAGGAATTAGCATTGACAAATCTGATGAACTACTAATGCTATCATATGCGGATGATCTGGCCATAGCTGCTTATTCCCCAAAGGATGTTCAGTTTAAGCTTAATCTACTACAGTCTTACTGTGACACCAATTATCTCCAAATTAATACCTCCAAAACTGTTGTTATGCCTTTCTATAAAGGTAAATTACCTACAAATATTCCAAAATTTTTTTGTAACAATGAAAGAATCGAAATTGTTAATTCGTTTTCCTACCTGGGTGTTCCTTTCTCGACATCGGGTAAATTCTTGCAGGCGGCCCAACATTTTAAAAATAAAAGCTCAATTGCGGTTTCTTCTGTACTCTCTTTGTTATCGAAGATAAAATCGGATTCTTGGGATGTAAAGAATTAACTGTTTAATTCTCTTGTCTCTAGCGTTCTCCTGTATTCATCGGAGTTATGGGAGCTCCGCTACGCGGAAATTGCAGAAAGAATACCTCTAAGATTTTACAAAAATTTGTTGAGGCTATCTACAAACACGCCCGACTGTTTTGTGAGACTTGAAATTGGCATTATACATATAATATCGAAAGTTTTTAAACACACTGTCTCTTGGTGGTTGACGATCCTGAGTATGGCGCGCGAAAGAATTCCTGGTATCTGCTATGAAGCGCTTTTAGCAAATATTGACAATGTGAGCATTCCATTCAACTGGGTCACAAATACGCGTAAATGTTTCATTATTATTGGTGCCGAAAATATATTTGACCAACAAGATATAGATTTCATTTCTAGCAGAGTACCTGATATTATAACAGGTTTCAATAATCACCTCATCTGTAAGGGCGCTGACATTGCGATAAATTCGAAATTTAATTCTATTTTTAGAAACATCAGCTGTTTTGGTTCAAGTGAACAATATATTCATTTTAAATGTAACATAAATGTGACCCGGGTTGCCTGCCAACTTAGACTGTTTTCCCAGAAAAAGCCCCAACTATTTGTTGATAGGAAATTATATAAGTTCAATTCAGAGGCGCCTTGCCCCCTATGCAAGGAGGACAAGGACAATATCATGCACTTTTTAATAACTTGTCCAATTTTCGATGTTTTAAGGTATAAGTTCCTAATAGAATATATTAATGTGCCTCCATCTAAAACAGTTATGGAAAATCTGTTATCTTTCGATAGTCAATACCAAGTGAAATATGTTTACATTTACGTATCTAAAGCGTTAAAAACAAGAAGTTTTATTTTGAGTAATTAAGAATTTTATATTTATGTATTTCTATTATACTCTCATATTTTTATTTATTTTTTTTAATTCTTTTTTTTTATTTGATTCCAGTATTTTTCTTTTAATTCAGCTTGTGTACATTTATCCTTTTTAATATATATAAAATACCAGCAAATTTGTTATTAAGAAGAATTCATCTATGGAAAAAACATGTTAATCTACTTTTGTTTATTTACTTCATTTTGTGTTCTCAGTTTATTTGTTTACAGAATAGGTATGTTATTTTGTGATCAAAGTTCTATTGCAAATATATGTTTAGGTCAAACCCCTTGCTACAAATTGTATTTATGAGCAAGTAATAAATAAATAAATAAAATAACAAGAGTACTGAGGCTCTCACGGCCGAAGGGATTTTGTTTTCGACATGTTGGTTACACTATCGTGTAGCCTGATTCTTTCCCCTCCGCAACGAGACCGGTTCGAGGTTAGTACGTTGTGAACTGTCGACGCGACAATACGTTTCGTGAAAAATGTCAATCCAATCTCCCGCCAAGTTGAATCGAGTGGAGGCCGGGCAAGAGTTTTTGAGATGCTACAAACTCCATGGAGATGAATTTCTCCGCTGTATCGTTACTGGAGATGAAACTTGGGTTGCACACCACGCACCTGAAACCAAAAGAAGTCTCAACAGTGGCGTCGCACCTCTTCACTCTCCGCCAAAATGTTCAAAACCACAATTTCAGCCAAGAAAATCAAAGCATCCGTGTTTTGGGACTGTCGAGGCATAATTTTTAATTGAATATATGCCTCAAGGAGAGACCATCAACTCTGCAAGATACTGTGAGATCCTAAAAAAATTGCGGAGGGCGATTCAGAACAAAAGGAGAGGCATGCTGACAAAGGGAGTCTGCCTGCTGCACGACAATGCCAGACCACACACGGCCAACGCCACGAAGGAACTGCTTGCCTCGTTTAAATGGGATGTCCTGAACCATCCCGCGCATTCCCCTGCCCTAGCACCTTCAGATTACTATCTCTTTACCTCCCTGAAACTGCACATGGGTGGAAAAAGGTTTTCAACCGACGAGGCGGTGAAGGAAACTGCCTCAAAGTGGCAGGTGGGGAAGTGGACGAAGGGTTGGCGGGAAACTACTTCGAGGAAGGCATCAAAAAATTAATACACCGTTTCACCACCTGCATTGAGAGGAATGGTGACAATGTCGAAAAATAGCTTACATATGTACTAATGTAATCAGGTAATTTTTTTGTTTAAATTAAATTTTTGTAACCTACAAAAAATCAGTACACTTTTACTGGACATGCCTCGTATCTATATATATCTAGTTTGCTTGCCAAGTTAAAAAAAAAAGAAGAAATTGTTGGTGCCATTTTCAAGAACAATTCAAGAAACCTGGAAAAATCTATTGTATAAAGTTTTTCCACATTTCCAAATTTTGTCCGGAAAAATTATTTAAAATATAAAGCATAATTTTATATATATATATATATATGTGTGTGTGTGTGTGTGTGTGTGTGTGTGTGTGTGTGCAGTTTAGCATTCATTTCATGTTTAGAAAGGAATTTTTTTAGCTGTTTTTCAAGAAAAACCTTAAAAAATTCAGAGTTTATTCGGTTAACTCGTAACTTCGTTTAACCTATTTTTCAAATTGAAAATTCTGCCATTGTTCTATTATTGTCACAAGTTATTATATCTTAATTTATTCACTTAATTATCTATAGATATAAATTACGGAATTTAATAACATAATGTAATTATTTCAAATATACGTATAATGCTTTTGCAGAACATACTGCCAATAAAGAATAAATTATACAAATACACATACACACATGTACAGACGATTCGGGTAAAAAAAATGGAATTCGGTATTAATAAATAAATAAATTATACATATGATGCGCTAATTATTAATCAATTTAGTTGCCAAGTGAACAAAAATTGAGCCTTGGATTATAATATATAGTGTAGTATAATAATTAAAACTTTTCTTACTTATGATAAAATTTTCAGGCGCCTGGATAGCTCAGTCGGTAGAGCATCAGACTTTTAATCTGAGGGTCCAGGGTTCGAGTCCCTGTTCGGGCGATTTTATTTTTTTATTTTTTTTTATTCACCAAATATTCTGATTAAATTATTAATTGTTAAAAACATTCCTTTTTTTTAATTTTTTTATTTTTAATAATATTATTTAAATGTGATATGCACGCAATACTTTAACTGCTATATTTTTTTCTCTGAGAACAATTAAAAAAAAAAAAATCTGGAAGATTCAAATTTGAATTAAGATAATAGTTTAAGATTATAAAGTTTCGAAAGATAAATTTAATATACAAATTATTCATAAAACAAATTTGAACTTTATTTGAATAAAATTAAGGAAAAATTGTAATTATTGAGAGATTAGAAGTTGTCAAATTTGTTAAAATTTATTCCTCAGCTATCACTGAGGCCAATCCTCAATTTACACAAAAAAAAAAAAAAAAATACGCCCGAACAGGGACTCGCGAACCCTGGACCCTCAGATTAAAAGTCTGATGCTCTACCGACTGAGCTATCCAGGCGCCTGAAAATTTTATCATTACTAAGAAAAGTCAAAATGCTGTTTGTAAAATTTCCTTTATTTCGTTAAAATTATCTACAAATAAATCATTTTTTGTTTTTTGAAAGGGCTTATATAAGTTTCTATTATTAACGTTAAATTTAATAAAAAATCATGGGACTCTGCTCAACTAAATCCATTCTCCTTAAATGCTGATATTTCATTACTTATAAAATTCAATACATTTTAAATTTCACATTTTTATTTTAAATATTTGTTCCATAATTTAAAATTATTCCTGCTATCGAAAATTTGATAAATGATTTAAATGACCTTTAATAATGACCTTGGTATGTGTTTGCCATTAATATTAGACGCCTGGATAGCTCAGTCGGTAGAGCATCAGACTTTTAATCTGAGGGTCCAGGGTTCAAGTCCCTGTTCGGGCGGTATTTTTTTTTTTTATATATATATATTTTTATTATATTAGATTTTCTGAATAACTACTTGTGAGGTTTATCTGAGAATACATGGTTATTACATTATATTTACGGCCAGTCATCACAACAGCTAGTGACTAATGGTACGGTTATTATTTATTCATTAGGAGTTACTCAGTGTGGCCAAGGTCAGGCAAGTAGTTCATACGTATTAGCCCAGTCATTGTGTAAACTATAAAATCGTCATTCTATCTATTTGATATCTACGCGATAATAATGCTTTATCTCAAGCTTTTTTTTTTTTAACAACAAAGATAGGTAATTCATTTCAGTTTGTCTAACTGCTTTTTGTTACTCACCTCTCTGCCAAAATACCTTTTCACAGACAAGAGCGTTCTCTTCATGTTAGCCTCATTAGCTGCCTGAACAAATAAGAAGTCTAACTAGCCAACGCTACCATTCTACGTGCCCAACACTACTCTACTCTTGGACACACAAAACATTTTATATTCTATTTCCTCATACGTAAAACATAAACACAATACAGTAAGAGTATCAATAGTGTCTATTCATTCATTCTAATCCACATCATCAACCTAACCGCCAAATATTATTACTTAATGGCAGCTACATTCATAAAACTGTTTCTTACTGAATGGTCGAAATTTCTTTTCCTTATTAAAATTACACATCAGTTTTACTTGAAAACAATTTTCCTCTCCCCCCCCCCCTTAAAAAAATATCACTTTGTAAATATCTGTGGAAGCTGCAAAGTTAGGAATTTCCCTAAAACTGCTATTATCTTTGAAATTCTCTATTTTCAATCTCTCTGTATAATATTTAAGAGAAACTTAAGCAGTTTGCCAAAAAATCACTCAATTGGTATTGTAAATAATTGTCAGTATTTTTAAATCAGATTTACTTTATTTATGAATATATTTGTTTATTTAATGGATAATATTAGAATTTATTATTTATAAATCTGCCAGAAAAAAAAACTTCAAAAAAGTTTTTAATTCTTTATTTATTTATTTATTATAAAAATGACGAACTTTTCTTTAAAAGTCAAAATTGTACTTATTTATCCTATAATAAGATCGTTGGGTAGAAAGGGAACAAGTGCTTACAAACCCGGTAGTGAAAAATGATTACATTGTAATCCAGAAATGAACCAAGCTCAAAACTGTTTAACCCTATGGCCAATAATATTTAACCAAGCTCAAAACTGTCAAAAAATCAAATTTTTCTAAAAAAAAAAAAAAAAAAAAAATAATATTACAAATAAAAGACATTATCATTTATTCTCAAATACTCAAAAATGTATTCTATAAAATTTGCATTCTTAAAGTTGACCAGTTTTTTTTTTTTTTTACTTTCTCTAACTCTTAGTTCAAGAGGTTAGTTATTGTATCGTGTCAAATTTTCGATATCGAGTTTTCACCGGTAAATATTGTTTTGAGGTCCCCTGAGTCCAAAAAAGTGTTTTTTTTTAGCAAATGGTCTCTGTATGTGCGTATTTAAACAGAATAGCTCGAACTGTAGAAAGTTGAAACTTAATATTCCGTTTATGTATCACCATAGAATCTGACAGTACGTTATCTGTCATAATTCCTCAACCGGAAGTACCACTTTATTAATTAGTTTTTTTTTTTACTTTTTTGCGATTTTCTCAAAAATAGCTCCGACGATTTTCTTCTAACTTGCTATAAACAACTACACATACAAAGAGCTACAACTTTTATTTTGAAACTTTTCTCAGGGAAAATTCATTTAAGGGCACTTTTAGGGGAGCCGGTGGGGTTAGGTTTTTTCCTCTAAAGTGCTATTTCAGTTTATTATACAATACTGTCATCTAAATAATATTAATTAGAATTAAATGTGTTGTTGAAATGCCTAGGTTTGAAACCATTTCTTGAAAACGGCTACATATGATTTTCTTTAAGCTGGGAATGCGAATTACACATATAAAGAGTTACCACTTTTATTTTTGAAACATTTCTCCTTATAAAGTTACTTAAAGGGGCATTTTTGGGGTAGGTTGGGGTTATGTTTTCTCTCTAAAGTACTATCGTAGTTGATTATACAATTCTATCATCCAAACAAAATTAATTAGAAATAAATAGATGGCCAAAATTCCGAGTTTCAAGAAAATTAGTAAACTGGAAGTGCGCTTTTACTGAACATTTTTTTCAGTTTTTACAATTTTGAAAACTGGAGTAAGTGAAACTTGTGTGAGTGTTTCGCACCAGATTTTTTTTTTTTTTTTTTATTTGGAATATTAACATTGCTTTTAATTCACGAACATTAAATAGGTGGTAGTACTGTACATGGTATTGAAGTGTTCTAAGAGGGAAATTTAAAGTTGCTTAACCCCCACAATTAATTTTCCATGGAAAACGTTACAAATAAAAGTGATAGGCATTTAGGTGTCTAAATATTACACAAAATTTTGTAGAAAATTGTTTGAGCAGTTTTCTAAAAAAAATTACGAAAAATTAAAAAAGAAAAAATGAATGAAGTCCGTAGAAGATTTGGCCGAAACCTTGGTGTCAGATACTGTTAGAACCCAAACGGAACCCAAACTTCCGCCAATTTTTTTTGGTTTTGAGATATTTTGTTCATACACAAAGACCTGTACGTACTCATACTTTTTTTCCATACTCAGCGAATCTCAAGACATATATATCACGGGGAAATTAATTTTTTTGGAGTGCTTCAGGGAACAGTACCGTTATGCTTCCCTTTAGATTCTTGACAACTTCAGTACATGTATGGTTTTACAACTAATAAAATAATAATAATAAACATTTTAGAGCCATTGACAGAATTCTAAATTTGAATAAAGTCAATCACCCAAAAATGATTTTTTGAGTTTTATTGAGTTTTCTTGTAAACAACTCTAACGATTTTCTTTAAACTTGTAATGCTCAATGTACAAATAAAAACGTATCACTTTTATTTGAAACATTAAAAAAAATTGATGGGTTTTAGGGTGGTGGTGGGGCTTCTCAGTTAGGCTTAGTACGCATTGGGGTTCTTTGTTCGGACTCTTTGTCGCAGACTCTTTGCTCCGTTACATTGACCGCTCTGGAAATCGTGTCCGCATCTAGTTTGAATCTGAGCCATGTCGAACGAGGTCGCGCTCTCAGGCATTGTAATTACACTTTTCGTTGCTCTACGGAGTAAAAAAAAAAGGGCTAACAAAAAGCCACCACGTTGGTGGATTTGTGTGATGTTCAAGAAGCGGAATAAGTATGGCCACGATCTTCTTGACACACTGAAATTAGAGGACGGAATGGTATTCCGAAATTTTGGTCGGATGAGTCCCGTCGACTTCGAATATCTTCTGGAAATGGTTTACGTATAACATTATTTCTATGTAATATTCAGGAATTGAGTGAATTTTAGAGAACATTAAATTTTTAGTTACTCTAAAATCTGATTCTGATTCTGCCATTGAGTAATAATTGTTAATTTTTGGTGATTGACATTTACTGACTATTACTTTTATCACTATTACTGCATTTTGACAAGCTACAGGGTTCACCAGGATGGAAGAAAAACTAAACGAAATTTTAATTAATGTTAAAAAAGATTGGTGATCTTGAGAAAAGACTTTGCAGCATTGAAACTACTATTAATGAAGATATTAAACAATTAAAAAAAGATGTACAGATTATTAAACAAAATAATGATGAATTCCAGCACGCGTTGAATAAAACAAGACGAAATTTGAACTTGATCATCTATGGTATGGAACACAAAGAAATTCCTATTTTGAAATATGAAATAAATGAAATGCTCAAACTTCTCGAGATAGACATAAGGACATACGACATAACCAACATTAATATCATAAACAAAATAAAACCAGATTTGCCAATCAGGATTTCTCTATACTCATTTGCACTAAAAATAGACATTCTAAAGAACAAGTTTAAACTAAAAAAAACTCCCTGGATACGACAAAATCAGCATAAAAGTCGACGTTTCAAATGAAGTTCGTGAAACAAGAAACAAATTAGCACCAATCTTATTGCATTTTAAAACTGATCGGGCCAAAACATTTATTAAGTACGATCAAGTCATAATAAAGGGAAAAAGTTTTACTTTCGAGCAACTTGAAAACATGGACCTCAAGAAATTTAACTTCAAGAGGCAAAGAAGCTCAGAAGACGCAGATGATCCTACTGATGCAGCTGGCGTGGACTTAATGAATGAGAAGACTCAACTCACACCCGAAGAAAAAGAGAGGAAGACCTCAAGGGTAAGAGACCTAAAACTTAAGATGAGAAAAACTTCAATTAACCAGAGGCGAAAAAAAGTTCGCACAACGTTCTTCGTACTGACCCCAGCTATTCTTCCAATCTTACATTGAAAACATCACATCATCAGGAAAAGTCTGTTTCCGCTTCAAAACAGTCTAAGCCTTTGGCTTGCTTTATAAGCTCTGAGTGTCTTAATTAAAGCATAGTCTTATTTATAATAATAAGGAACCTTCAGAAAGGTTTAAATTGTTAAATGGTTGGTCTGGTTGTTAAATCCTGGACATAAAACAAAACACTGTCCATCTAGAATAGTCTGCCGAGTTTGTAGGCGCAGTCATCATACTCCTTTACATTACCTGACCAAGCGTCTACGGCTGCTAATGCTGAATCGATCACCGTCTATAAAATACTTCCACTGCCGAGAGTGCTTCCTTAGCTTCCACGGTAGTAGCATAATGAGTCCTATTGGGCGGAGCATTAGCACGAATTAAAGATATTATGAATGAATATCAAACTGTTCGAATGCTGTTAGACTGAGGCAGTCAGTGTTCTTTCATATAGGAAGAATATATCAATAAATTGAGATTAATGCCATCGACATTTAAACAAACTATTTCCTCCTGCATAGGTCGAACTAGATTAAAGGAAATCCAAATGAAGTCAGCTGTTGTATAATTCTCAAGAATCTATCCTTGATTATATAAACAAAACTTCTAACTTAGACAAATCAAATCAACCATAACAATTAATTGGCACCCCTTTTCTTTTTTTGGAATTGCCAAGGCATTTCAAACTTGTACCAAGCTGTAGAAGATAACAATATGACTATAAATTATTTCTTAATTATAGGGCTATGTGAAACATGGTTGACTGGTCCATATCTAAACACAAAGTATTTTTAGTAACTACAATAAAATTTATTCCCCTGCTAAAAAGCAAAAATCAAATGGATTACAACTGATTTCCCAAACTCCAATCACATCTTCCGGTCAGCATAATACCATTTATACAGTAAAATTATTTATCCTCTACCATTACTTAGGAATATGCATAACAAATTAAATTCAAATTTACAAGCTTTCAACAATTTAATTTTAAGCTTAATATTTATCTCACCCTTTGTTTGTCTCTCTTAACTAGTGATCATTGGTGAATTTATAGTGATAATCTATTGAGGCGTTGCATGTGTCTATATGTTTTATTATTATTATTATTATATTATATATTATTATTAGTACTTTGTTATTAGTATTATTATTTATTATTATTTTATTATTATTTATTATTTTCTTTTTGTTTTTTCTCTCTTGAAATAAATAAACGAACTCTATATACTAATTTTTTTTATTAATAGACTTTTTATGCAGGCTAAAGACAAAATATATTTATAGTGATAATCAAAATGAAAAAAAGAAAAAAGAAAAAAATAATAAATAAGTTTTTTTTCTATTGATGTAATTTAAAATTATATGTTGTACTTTGAATATTTTCTTGTTATGTTAGTTTATTGCATGAAGTACTACTTACTCGTATATCACAAGACTGTTAAATGTTAGTTTATTATTGTGAATTACTACTTAATTATAAAATTAAAAATGTATTTGTAATGTATTTCAGGGCTCCACTGCAATAATGTAATTTTACATGAAATACAGCTTTTCTATCTATATCTTCTGGACATGGCCGAACCACACATTTCGAAAAAAAGAGACGAGTTTTAGGGTGCCAGTTTCTGCTAGCAAAAGACTAGCAATCACTCTTCGTTTCCTCGCAAGTGGAGACTCATACACAAGCCTCATCTATACTTTTAAAGTTTCTAAACAGATTCAGTTTGTCAACAGAAGTGGAATCTGTTGTCCACATTTTAACAAAAGAAAGTGAAAAAAAAGTATTAATAACGCACGAGAATGGGAGAGAGATCCACTAGGTTTGAGGTTAACGTACGCATTGACTCAATGTTGCCCAACATTGTGTAAAGAATCCCGTTTCGGATGGGATTCAAAAACTATTAAAACGCAGCACACCAGATTCAAGATTCATTTGTCCGGAGCGTCCCGGGTGCAAGAAAATGAATCCCAGACGCAGCTCCGTGACAATGAGTCCGAACAAAGAAAGGTTTAAATTTATATACTACCGCTGTGAGATCTTGAGACAAGTTTGAAAAAGCTCATAAAATGGGTGCCTCATGAACACGAGAGAGCGTCCACAGTGTTCACTCAGATATATATGTGTTTAACCTCTCAACCTTTATCTTTTAATGTTTAACCGTTTTTTTTTGTGTTTTTTTTTATGACCAGCACAACAAAACTTTTGTAAACATTGCAATTTTAAAGATATATTTAAAAATTAAATTGTTCGAGTGTCATTCAATAAGTGACGAGAAAAATCCCTGTAGCACAAAAACGATTTATTTAATCAATACAAAACTTTGCCTTACTTTGCTTAACATAGTCCCCAGCAAAATTTGTACAATTGTCCTATCGTTCTTGTAATTTGTGTGTATGCCTCTGGCATAAAATTCTTTGGGTTGCTCTCGAAGCCACTATTGCATCTGATTTTTAACTTCTTCATTGGACTGGAAAATGTTTCCCACGTAGAGCCTCTTTAAGGGGTCCAAAACAAGTGAAAGTCCAATGGGGCGAGGTCGGGGCTGTAGGGGGGATGTAGAAGGATTTCCCACCCAATTTTTTGAAGTGTTTCTTGAGTTAACTGTTCCGCGCGAGGGCGCGCGTTGTTATGAAGCAAAATGACGCCTTTAGCCAAGAGTCCACGAGTCCACGACGTTTCGTTCGAATGGCAAGCTTTACTTTGTGTGTGAACATATCACTGTAATACTGGCTGTTGATGGTTCGTTCATCTTCGAGATAGTCACAATAAATAGGCCGCTGCTAATACCAGAATACTGTAAGCATGACTTTACCTGCAGATGGCTGAATCTTGAATTTTTTTCGAGTGGGAGAACTTGTATGCATCCACTGAAGGCTTTGACGCTTAGACTCCGGCTCAAAATGGTGTATCCATGTTATACCACATGTTACAATTCTACTGAAAAATTCTTTTTCAATTAAACATCGTTGTTTCAACTATTGACTGATTTGAAACCTGGTTTCATTGGTGGGCGCATTAAATGGAGTAAGTAAAAGTTGTATGAGTGTTTCCACACCAGGTTATTTATTGAATAGTTGAAAATTAGGGTTATTAATTTAATTTAATTTCACAAATTTCTATTTCCTAAATTTAATTGATAAAACCAAAAACAATTATCACAGAGATTAGCTGTGTGCTGGGCCCCTGATGATGGGTAATATTAATAAACTCAACTCCTGCACACTAAAATGTATCATTTTGTGAATTTAATTATGATAAAATGACATTGTAGTTGTTTACTTAACCGAAATTTATTTAAAATAGTAATTTGATACAGATATGTGTATAATTAGGATATACAAATTTTATTATAATTATATCATGTAAATTAGAATTCATTATTAAGATAATATATGTATTACCAAAATATAAAGGTTATCGGTTACCGATTAAACTGAATTTTTATATCAATGTAGTTAGTATTCCAAATTTAAAGGAAATAGTTATGGTCGTTTTCTAGGGAATTCCAAAAAAAAAAAAAAAACTCAAAGACCTATTCGGTTCAAAGAAAATCGAACTTTCAGTTTACCATTTTCTTCAAATTTGGAATTCTGCCGGTGCTTTTAATATACACATTGGCAGTAGTCCCTTAGAGAAAAGGTAAACGCTACTCCTCAAAACCAAACAGAACCCCTCAAAATCAATTTTTCCAAGGAAATATTACAAATAAAAGTGATAGATAAAACTATGTGTGGAGATAGTATTCAAAATTTAAAGAAAATCATTGGAGCCGTTTTCCAGAAAATCACCAAACACTGAAAAAATTTGACTTCCCGTTGATATAGTGGCTCGAAACTTTTCGGTTTTGAAATATTTTTCTCACAAACACATAGTTTTTTGTTTTGTTTTATTGTTACGCCAGCGTTTTCTACGCTATAATAGGTAATTGAAATGTGTTAGTGTTGTTGTGTGTTAGTAGTAGCGTGTAGCGCACGAGCGGTTTTAAATAAATAATTAAACTATATATTAAATTAGTAAATTTACAAGATAATTGTTAATTGTGAATCTTGAATTAACTTATAAATGTAATGAAACAAATAATTAGTAACTAGATTGTTTGAAACTCAAATGAATTTAAGAGAGCGATTTCTGATACAAATATGTTCTGGTTGAATGTCTAATTCAGACTGTTCTGTTTTAAAGCTCTAGCGGGAGGGGGGATTTTTCTCCTACAAAACAGTCGGCCAAATGGCATTGTCTTACCCTAACGGATTCTTGTCCCTTTGTCTCTTCAATAGCAATGACCTTAATTTAATAGTGCCTGACTCTTTCCCCTTCACTAAAATACACTATTTGAAGAGGCTAAAATTCACTATTTTATTTTCCCAAATTGTTTCACTTAAAATATTGTCAAAATTCACTAAACTATTTTTCCCAGTTGCTACTTCCACTACATAATACTGATAGGATTGCACTTTACATAAACATGCAAATATAAAGCGCACACGCATATTCCGAGAACAGAAGCTACCCGGCTACTCAGCTATAAGCTGAGCTAAACCCTCTCATCGCTTGAAGATTAGAAATCGTGAGGCCACTGGCGTTTTAGAGGCCTGAGAGGGTTATCTGGAATAGTGCGGCAGGATATGTGGCAGACTAACAGATTAGAATGGGATTGCAGAGATTGATGGAATTTTTTATATCGGGTTCGGGCGACTAAATTGGACGAAAGGAATTTCAAGATCTACATGGATAATATAATGAATATGGTGAAGGAGAGTAAATGGTTTAGTTTTAATTAATAAACTAGATTTGGCTGAACACTGAATAATGAAAAAAGTGATACTGACTGCATGGATCGTACACTAAAATAACAGAGAATGGTAGATAGGTAAAGAGTAAAGTAGATGACACGTTGTAACTGCCGAGTGAACTCTGCTAAATATCTCGCATATCTCCCGTCGCTGTATGTAAGCAGTTTCTCCCATTCTAGTCCGAGAGCTCCCACTCTAGTCCGAGAGAGTGGTCCTGTCATTTTTGTCTCTCTCTCTCTCTCTCTCTCTGCTATGGATCCCTCTCTTAGGATCCTGTTACACATGGTTAGGTTGGACACATAAAAGGGAGCATTAACGATGGCTTTTGAAGGATTCTGGATTGGAGAGATTGTAGTCTTTGGAGATAGAATCATTTGGTTGAACACCATAGTTTAATTCCATACTCCAGATAGGTTTTAATATTGAGCTATATATATCAATCAGTCTTTTATTGTTTAGCGACAATTTAGGTCTGTTTTCCAGGAGTCGTTTCAATAATCGATAGCGTCTATTGAGTTGAATTCTTTTCAGTTATATACGTGTGGGGGTTCCAGTTTGTGAAAACAATTTTTATCCTACTCATGGGGATCTTAAAATCATTTATTTTCTGTGAAAACACAATTTTGAAAATTTGACAATATCGTAATACTTCCCTCTCTTATTAGAAGGAAGAGAAAGTAAAAAAAAACGGTAAGTACTATTTTTTACATTCATCATCTTGAAAATAATTCTAGAAATTGTGGCATATGTTTGGAATTTTATTATTATACCGGGTGCCTGATAGCGTGGGACCAAAGCCTATATGGCTTTTATCCCCCCTATGCCCCCTATGTCATCCCCTTTAAATAATCTCCCCCGGTAGCTTACCGGTCAATCTACAATATCCCAAGATATCATTGAACTCCAACTCCTCGCCCAGGCAATCCCGCGAGAGTGGTGCCCTCCCAAATACACGAAATCGTAGTACCAGCGAAACGGGGGACACTGACATAAGTAGTGATACACCATTTCCCTGACTATGTCGTCGCAATTCTGACAAATGGGAAGACGTCCTCCCTATGTTAAACAAGTGACTAGACACCCAAGTGTGTCCAGCACTGCCCCCCACCAAGGTCCTCAGACCTGTCCTACTGAGGGACAGGAGATACTCCGAAATTCCCTGTTATTTATTTTTATAAATCTTTTAGCTTGGAGGCACCCCTGCGTGTCCCCCCAGCATTTCTCCAAGGCTCTCATCACCCAAAGTCTAATCTGTTTGTCACGAAACTTCTTTGTGACGGCAAGGGCTGGTTCAGGACCACAAAATGATAATGATGATCCCTCCCTAGCCAACTGATCCGCC
>JAAEAF010007813.1:0-42482 GCA_011037195.1 Triatoma infestans
CCTTTTCACTTCTTCATATCGCTGAAAACTCCAGACCTGTCAGGCTTAACAAAGTATCGAACGGCCAACGACCGAGAATAAATTGAATCACATATACACAAACACACAAAATACAGACCATTCCCTAAAAAACAATTGTGTTCGTATTCAGGGGACCTAAAAACGTGTATTTCCGGTGAAAACTCCATTTCTGACACCTAACAGCAGTTACAGAAAGTAATAATTATACTCGTTCAAAATGTCCACCTCTATCCTAATGCAAGCTTTATTGGCCAATCATCAATCGAATTACGCAGAATTTTCAGTAAAAATTGAGACCTGCCCGCACTAAACCCTGTGATAAGCCATTCTCACAACAAGGATTCGAGAAAAATCCAAAAAACTCAAGCACTTCCGTTTAACCCATTTTATTAAATTTTAAATTCTAACAATGCTGCTGTTAGCTTAGCTTAATATTATAGATACAAACCATATATTTCACTGAAGTAGTACTTTCGGGGAAATTTTAATGTTGCTAACTCCCCTAGACCCCCCCCCAGAAATAATTACATTTTCTTACTAGGTCAGAGGAAGTATTGCGAGCGTGCCAGATTTTCGAAATGAGTTTACACCGGAAGTATACGTTTTGGGATCCCTTGAATATGAAAACGTTGATATGTTTTAGCAACTGATCTGTGTGTGTGTGTGTGTTTTTATAACAGAACAACGAAAAGTCGCAGACAGTTCAAACTTGGTATTCCGTTTAGGCATTCCCACCGCATTAGAGACGAAGATTTCGGGTAAAATTCATCAACCGGAAGTGCGAATTTAATGAATTTTCTGCTATTTTTCGTTTTTTTATTTTGTCTTCTCTCTCTCTCACACACACACACTAAAGGGCGCCTTCCACTGCGAAAGGGTAATGAGCATGAAATAGCTGAGCGAAACGGAGTAAAATAGTTTTGACCTTCCACTAAAAAAGAGTTTTACATTAAAGAGGTATTTGCCTTCCATTGTCAGCGGGTTCGCAAACCTGGTAGCGGATTGAGCTAAGCGAGAAATGAGATGGAAGGGGTTGATGCTTCCATTATCAGCGGACTGAATGGTCAGCCAGTTCATCACAGCCATTTGGATCGAGCAAGTCGTGATTGAAGTTTTCTTTTTCGTTTTTCTAGTAATAATGTCAGACGATTCCAGTGATGATGACTATATAAATACGATAAGTAAATGCTTGCTACTCTATAGTTATAAGAAAAAGAAGCGTAACAAACCAAGATTTTGGATGAGCAACCACATTAGAGAGAGACCTGTCAAAGCCGATTTACTACGGATATTCTACGATTTACAAGATGATAATCTCTGTCGCTGGTATTCCATAAACAAGAGTATTGTCGCACTGTTTCAATAAAAAGCTCCATTTTATTCAAATACGCTACGATACTGCAGTCACAGAACACGTTCAAGAATGAGCTGAAAAAGATATTCGCAGTGGAAGGCGCGCATAAGTAGGGAGGGAGGTAGGGAAGGGCTAGCGGACACCGTTCAAAACTAGCATTGCACACCGTGACACAGCGGCTCCTTTTTCCTCGCTCAGTCCGCTCACTCATCTATTGGTGGAAGGACTTCTATGGGATTTGGCGTTGCGAGTCGAACGGAGTCCGTCCCAAATCAACTCTGCGACCACTTTTGTAACTCTTCATACTCGTTCAGTCCGCTCCGCTCACTCTTTTCATAGTGGAAGCACTTACATGAAGATAAACCTTTGCGAGTTGAACGGAGACCGAATGGAGCCCGCTTCGCTCGCAGTGGAAGGCGCCCTTTATACACAAACAAACATTCGCTTAAAGCATTTTCCCCATCATTCAGCTATGGGCCTATCGCTTTGATTTGAAAAATTTGCCCAAGAAAGTTGATTTCAAGTGTTTTATATAGGGATACAATATTAGCTTTTTCCTTTAAATTCAATGTATTATATGGATTCACCATTTGTGCTAGATGCAACTGAACTTTTCGTAAAATATTGCAAGTTTTAAAAACAAATTATCGTATTTTGAAGTGTGATAATTTCAGTAAGAGATAAGTGTTTCAAAAATCAGTGTCTTGCTTTTTTCTTGCTCCTATTTATTTTGATAATACAAATAAATCACCTATCTGGGACTGAAAGCATCTGGAATGGTGTATTAAATTTGATCATTCTGTGATTTTTCGTTACGACTTTATGCTGTTCCTATACGTGGACAAGAGCTGATACAACTATTAAATTAATTAGATTACAGTAGGGTAGTTAGGTATGTTCTGGCGCAGGGGTTATGTTACTAGTCTTGGGGGTTGCGAGAGCGCTGCTGCCATCATCCAAATCAATGAGCTTAATTAAAGATAAGAACTGAACTGAACATTAAGTGAACTGAACATTAAGGTCATCGGATGATCTCATCTTTATTAGTCATCGATTTTGATGATGGCAGCAGCGCTCTTGCAACCCCCAAGACTAGTAACATAGCCCCTGCGCCAGAACATACCTAACTACCTTACTGATTACAAAATAATTTTAGGAATTGTATAGTGTTAAAAAAAAAAACCTTTATAATGTGATTAAAAAAAATAAAATTTTTGTCTGTTCCACTTATTATTATTATTATTATTATTATCATCATCAAATTTTTCATATATAAATTTTATTTATCTTTATCATATAACGTTTAATTTAATGTTTTTTTTTGTTTTTTTTAGGTGCAACTTTTAATGAAGACATATTGAAACTGGTTTTTACCGGAGTACATAAATGTAACTCAAACACAAATTATTCCACTAGTATACTTTTGGCTTGCCGACATGAAAATGAGGTATGAAATGAATTTATTTCCATTACTACTTCTTAATTACTACTTTTTTTTTACTACATCTGTCACTTCTTTAAAGTTTGCACACTAAATAGAACAGTATAAGTTTAAACACATTTGAGTAGCTAGCTGTGGTGGTGGTTGTGGATGTTAGTAAGAGAGCTATAAAGCGAATTCCACACCGGTTTGTTTGTGGGTACGCTAAAGCAAAGAATTCTAAAGATTAGATGTACAGAAAGCTTTTCCTCTAAATTACTACCTCAATACAATGTTATGTTTCTCTATAATATTTATATACATTTAGAAACATTGCTAGAATCCCAAATTTGACGGAAATCGATTAACCGGAAATGCGATTTTACTATATAGTTTAATGAGTTGTTTTGGAATTTTGACCGAAAACCACTATAATAAATTACTTTACAATTTGGATAACCACTGCAAAGATATATTGCGCCTATCATTTTCATTTGTAATATTATTTAAAATAATAGTTTTAGATGATTCTCTGATGCCTCTCTATGTAATTATTGTATGTACTTGCATCTATATTAATTATTTTCTATCTGCGTAGGTTGTAGGTTGGCACTTGTCTTCCCCCACCAACTATATATTTATGTTAGGGACTTTTGAGGCCAGGGAAAAAAAATAAAAAAATAAAAAAAATTTATCTGCTAGAATTATAATAATTATAATTAGAGAAATTTGTGTGAGTGTTTCACAGCGGTATTTTTTAGTGAAAAGAACATATAAATATTTATGTTAAATTAAGTGTTATAGTTGCCTAATAGTTAAAAATGCTATTAAAAAAAACGAAACAATAAAAACTATGATAACTATGTTAGCGGTTAATAGAGTAGCAAAGAAATTTATTTTGTTTTTATTTTATTTTTTATTACAACTAAATTAAGCTTATTATGATACAAATTCACTCTTTTATTATTCCAAATTAAACCTTTCACCATGTTTTTTTTTAAGATTGATAGTTTTCCTTCAAATTTAGTTTCAAAGTCAACAAAGAAATTCGTTGAACCCGTTTTCGAGAAAATCGCAAAAAACTAAACAAAAATAAAAAAAATCTGGTGTGAAACACTCTCTTACTCTAGTTTTCAAAATTGTACCTAATTGACAAATTTTATGGTTTGTGTACCAAATTTGATGAAATTCTTTGCAGTATGTCGAAAATTGAATATGTTCAGTAAAAGCGCACTTCCGGTTTACTTGAAACTCAGAATTTTGGCCATCTATTTATTTCTAATTAATTTTGTTTGAATGATAGAATTGTATAATCAACTATGATAGGGCATTAGAAAAAAAAACATAACCCTCCCTGCCCCAAAAGCCCCTTTAATGGACTTCACCAGAAGAAATGTTTCAAATAAAAGTTGTAGCTCTTTATATGTGTAATTCACATTCCTAGTTTAAAGAAAATCGTTGGAGCCGTTTTCGAGAAAATACCAGAAAACTGAAAAATACATTTCAGTAAAAAACTTACACTTCCGGTCATCCGACTTTTTTCAAACTCGAAATTTCAACAACACATTTAATTCTAATTAATATTATTTAAATAATAGAATTGAATAGTATACTGAAATAGTATTTTAGTGGAAAACGTAACCCCAAAAGTGCCCTTAAATTAATTTTCTCAGAATAACGTTTAAAATAAAAGTTGTAGAACTTTGTATGTGTAGTTGATATAACAAGTTTGAACAAAATTGTTGGAGCCATTTTTGAGAAAATTCCAAAAAAGTAAAAGAAATACCAGAAAACTGAAAAAATTTGTTTAGTAAGAACGCACTTCCGGTGTTCTGATTTTCTTCAAACTCGGAATTTCAACAACATATTTAATTTCAATTAATATTATTTAGCTGATAGAATTGTGTAATAAACACTTTAGAGGACAATCCACCCACCCCCTTCCTTAAAAGTGCCCTTAAATGCATTTTCCCAGAAAAAATGTTTCAAATAAAAATTGTAGATCTTTGTATGTGTGGTTGATATACCAAGTTTAAAAAAAATCGTTGGAGCCATTTTGGAAAAAACTATTTAGTAAAGTGGTACTTCCGGTTGAGGAATTTTGACCGCTCACCTACTATCAGATCCCATGGCGATATCTAAACGGAATATCAAGTTTGAACATTCTGCGATTTTTCTGTTTTTGAGTTATGCTGACTAAGCATACACACTCAAGCATACACAGACCAATTCCTAAAAATCACTTGTTCAGACTTACGGAACTTTAAAACGTATATTCCCGGTGAAAACTCGATACCAAAAATTTGACACATATCACAATATTTTTTTCTTACCAGCAAGTCAGAGAAAGTATACTAAATAAACATCGTTACTAATCAGGTATTTTTTTAATTTCTCTTACTCCCAGTAAGGAAGGAAGTATTGTAATCGAGTCAGATTTTCGATATCGAGTTTTCACCGGAAATATCCGTTTTGAGGTCCCCTGAGTCCAAAAAATTTTGGTTTTTTTAGAAATGGTGGTGTGGTGTGTGTGTGTGTGTCTGTGAGTGTGTGTGTATATGTATGTGACAGCATAGCTCAAAATCGAAAAACCGTAGAAAGTTGAAACTGGATATTCCGTTTAGGTATCACTATGGCATACTGACAGTAGGTCATAAGTCAAAATTCCTCAACCCGAAGTACCACTTTACTTGTTGTTTTTTTTTTTACTTTTTTGCGATTTTCTCAAAAATGGCTCCAACGATTTTCTTTAAACATTGGTATAACAACTACACATACAAAGGGCTACAACTTTTATTTTGAAACATTTCTCTGGGAAAATTCATTTAAGGGCAGTTGTGGGGGCGGGGTGGGGTTAGGTTTTTCTCCAAAGTGCTATCATAGTTGATTATACAATTCTATCATCCCAGCAGAATTAATTAGAAATAAATGGATGGCCAAAATTCAGTGTTTCAAGGAAATTAATTAACCGGAAGTGCGCTTTCACTGAACAGTTTTTTCAGTTTTCGTCGTATTTGAATTAATTTGGTACACAAACTATAAAATTTGTCAATTATAATTTCTAGAACTGGTGTAAGAGAAAGTTGTGTGAGTGTTTCACACCAGATTTTTTTTGTTTTGTTTAATTCAAGTAATGCACCATTTGTAGAAATATATTATTTTTTGTATTCAATATAAGTTCATGCTGTTTTGTTATGTTTAAGGATCAAGAACCACATTTCGACAAATATGAAGAATGTAATTTTTCTATACTTTGGTTTTCATCAGTTGGATGTCCTCTGAAAGAAGTTTCAACAGTAAATTCTTGTTTGATCAGTACAAATACAATAAGGTTTGGATAAATTAATTTTATTTTTTATTTTGCATTACATTAGCCCCTTTTTTTACTTTTTGATAAATTCATCTACATTACAGATAATAACAGTTATTCTATATGTACAGTTTGATTTTATTAACCGTTAAATATTTCATGTGCTTGTCGATACACAAATATTTGTTTTTAAGTGATGTCAATTGTAATGATTGTGTGATTCCCAGGTTTTAACGTTTATTATTATGTCAATTGTAATTGTTCTATATAAATAGGTAAGGTTAAATACGAGAGAATTTTTATGTTAAATATTATGTATATTAATACTGAACATTATCTCTTATTTGTTTAATACATACAAAATAAATACATAAGTTTTACGCCGTTTTAAAAAGTATATTTAAAAATTTCTTAAACAGTTTTGTTATCTTGTAATTATTTTAAAATAAGTTTAGTAAAGAAACTAAAATTGGGAACATCTTTTTTCCTGTTAATTTTAAAACAATTGATACAAAACTGTGTTCGATAATATTTAGTCTATATAAAACTGGATTGTTTGTTGAAAAAACTAACTAGGTAAAAACTTTTTTACATTTTCACCAACGTTTCGGGAAATTTATTGCCTTCTTCAAGGGTCTATATAAAGGTTAACCAAGCACGTTACTAATCGAAAATAAAGAATTCAACAATTAATAAAGAAAATAAATTATAATAAAATCAAAAATTTAGTATAATTAAAAAAAACATTAATTTTTTTTTTTAGAATTCTTTATTTTTGGTTAGTAATGTGCTTTGTAATCTTTGTACAGACCCTGAAGAAGGAAATAAATTTGCCGAAACGTTGGTGAAAACTTGAAAAAAGTTTGTTTTTCTAAAATAGGTTGTATCTAAAACCTGCCAACCGAAAATTGCAACTTTTCCAAATAATTTGTTTTTTCTTCTTCAGTTTTTTGCTAGTATTAAGCTTTATTCGGAATCTATCACTTGGTAAACTGTATGGCTCTATATCTTTATGACTTAAAGGGATTTCGTAAAAGTTTCAGCTTTGACGTTTCAGCATATAGAACTGTCATAATTGGAGAAAGAAAAAAAAAAAAAAATCTAGGAGCGTTTTACCCCGATTTGTTTTTTCCCTATATGTTTCTTCAATGCTTGGACACTCTGGATTCATAAGTGCATGTATAAACAGGAATTCGAGCCCCAGATTAAAAGAAGAGAGAATGTGGGGATATGTTTCAGTGACAGTGATACTAGGATTTTTGTTTTCCATTTTGAGCTCACAAGTTCACCACCCTTGTAACGTGAAATTATACTCCTATATGTTCATGTTTTATCCACTCTTAATATCTGCTTAAGAGGATGAACTATTATCACAGCTATTTCAAAACTGCTTATAACAATTTTACTGAAAAACATATTCACTAAAATTATCTGGCTTGACAAAAATCTAGTTAAAAATAGTTTTCAATCGTAAAAGTGAAAGTCTATTAAGATGAGATAAATTGTTTAGCTATTATTAAACAGCAATATATTTTAGTTTTAATGAAAATACAGAAAATATGTTTTTCTTTAATTTGTTTATTTTTATTATTTTCAGTTACGACCTTAGACCTCTATATCTACCAACTGGTGGTTATTCAGGATCAATTGGTACAAAAAGTGGAACACGTACATACTTTAATATATGTGGATATTTAAAACATTCTTTATGTGAACCGAGTAATTATCTTTGTGAGATATCATATTTAGAAAATAAAGTTTTAGCAACAAGTAAGGAATATGTTCTTCAAGTTATCGATGAAAAAGTTTCCATCATTTTTAAAAAGTCGAATGGTAAGTTTTAAAATTATTATTTTATTGTACGATCCGTAGTTCTTGTTATATTTGTGTTATTTATAATAGTTTTTAATACACTAGAGTTTAGAATTCAGTTTGTTATCGTTTCAATCAAATCGTTAAAATGAATAATCGTGAATGCAAATCAGGTTTTGGAAATCTATTTAAAAAATCTTTCTTTCAATGATGCAGGAAGTACGAAATCCAGCATTTTCTTTTCAGTCATATTTAAAAAAAATTTAATTTATATGCCAGACTAAGCCTATAATCCATCAATACTTGTGAAATGGCACAGAACATTTAATTTTTCCCTTCTCTTGATGATAATCTGGATATTTTCATCTGCCTGATCAATTTGCCTTTTATGCTGCTTGTGCTAACAGTATCCTAACAGGATTTTTGTCCACTACTGGTACTAAGATTTAAAGGGAATTTATGCGATTTAGTATAACTATATTTGAGATAATTCATTTTATAGTTAATCCTTATTCCTTGATTATCGATTTCCTCCTATTCGAACGACAAGTCCCTAAATTCGACGGACGAAGCACTAAACCAACGGTTTGGATACTACTGAAACAAGAAATTGGAATTTATAACTAGTCTAGGTCAGCGTTCTTCAAACTTTTCACCCCTACGCACCAGCAAAAATAGGAATAATATTTCGCGGACCGGCAGAAGAAGACTAAGGAAAAATTATGCCGAATTCAAGTATAGCCGAATAGATTGAAAGTAAACGAAAGTCATCGAGCACATCAACTTTTCAAAATACTACATACTGCTGAGCGGTTACCTACAGTAAATACTAGAAAAAAATCTGGTTGAAACACTCACACGACTTACTCTTACTCCTTTTAATACAATTATTAGAAAAGACGACTTTTTTTTTTATAAAAAAAAAAAAAAAAACCAATTTGAAACATTTGTCTCAAACATGAACCCACAAGAGGGCACTTATAACACAGAACCAACCAAAATAAAATTTGAAATTTAACGCCACAAATTCCGCAAAATTCTTTAAAAACAATTTTTTCTTTTGAAAAAAATATTCCGAAAATCTCAAAAATCTATTCTGTAGAACTGCACTTCCGGTATTCCGGTTTTCTTCAGTTTTGAATATAGCAAAACTGCTAATGTATAATAAGATTATGTTGATGGTAGAACCGTACATTGTACTGACGTGTCACTTTAGAGAAGAACAAAACGCTACCCTTCCCTTAGAACTCAAAAAAAAAAAAAACTCAATTTTCCCGGGAAAAATATTACAGATAAAATGCATGTAAGTGGTATACCAAAATTCCCTGCCAGTCTGGTAATTTTTTTGCAGGCCGCAGGAAATTTCCCCGGACCTAAAGTTGAATAACATTGGTCTAGCTCACTATATTAAAAGTGCACGATTTAGATGGCCTGGATTTGAATGAAGCGTGTGAAAGAGCGTGTCAAAAAAGATAATAGAAAATAGAGACGTAGCCGGCAAAAAGATGGATGGATTCCACAGAGAAAGATCTTCAAAAAATAAGATATTTGTGGGCGTTAGCCTAAAAAGTGGCGGATTGTAGTGCAGGCTAGGGTCCTATTTACACTGCTGAGCCAGAAAAGAAGAAATTATAAGATTTTCTTTAAAGGATATAGTGAGCATAGAAGCAAGCATCTAATACAGAGCAGAGATTTTATTTTTCTTCTTCAGATTGATGATTCCGCTAGTCTGATTTTGTCAAATCTATTTTCTCAGTATATAAGATTATTAGTATTCGTAAATTCCCTCAAAAAAGACCACTTTTACAGATTCTTTCGATTTTAATTGTAGTTGATGTTCCTAAAGTATTTCTCTAACCGTGCCTTTTGAGAAACTTTTTCACACTATTCAGCATCCTAAATTATACAATAGTGGATCTCCTTATATGTTACTTTTATAACATGCATTTCACTTTTTATAGGAAACGGAAAAACCATAATAAATTTGGTTTGTACATCTGGTCTTACAAAACCAAGTTTGGAATTCATCCGTCAGAATGAAAAGAATGAAGTTTATTTTACAATGTACACGACCATTGTTTGCAAATCACCAACAGTTAATTGCCAGGTAATTAATTTGTTGTCACTATTGTATTTTTTTCTTATCACTTTAATCTAGTTACGAGATCGTACTTTATCTTTCTTCTTTGTGCCCATTAATATCATTAGGAACCAGAGGAACGGGACTAGCCCAGTAGTAGCCTCCTCGATTTTCACACGGAGGTCCCGCTGTCGTTCTAGCCATTACTGGCAGAACGGGTTAAATGCAATGTTTATTATGAACATGGGAGGTCCTCAGTTTCAGATAATTGTGTCTGGTTTACCGTTTTAGTAGTTGTCAATCCAAACTCATCATCTTTTTAAGCGATAAATAGATTCTGTATTCACGCGAACTTTGTAAAATCAAGCGAAATATAATATTTTCTTTAAATCGAAGTTACAATGAGATTATTGAAGCAAAATGTTTTAAAAAATAAGTTATAAAATTTAATGGTATGGAAGTTTATTTATATGTATATATTTTTTATTTTGTGTATGTTATGAAAATTACATTTCTGTTGAAACTTTTCGCGCCCCCCCCCCCCCAAAGAGGCGCGCTTGCCAATTTGGGAATCGCTGATCTACATTAAATTATAAACCATCTAGTCGTACCCAATCAGAGGATTAAATTTGGATTCTGAATTTTTTGGTGTTTACATAGGCAATGCAATTTTCATGAACCTTCTTTTTCAATCAGTGAACCTCAGAAGATAATGTGTTTTGTTGAAAACTTAATATAGACCATACGATCTATGTTACCGCTCTTCTTACATAGAAAATAAAAGAAAAGAAAGTATATATTACGCTTTCTTCAATATAGATTTCAGTGCACAAATCTGTCAATAATGACAATTAAATGTAATACCCAAATTCCAAGTTTGAAGAAAATTTGCCCATAGAAAGCTATGAAGTTCTAGAAGAATGTTCGGTGAAAGTTCCTTTTTATTTTTTATTATTTTCAGAGTATTATTAAAAACGACAATCTATTGATTCTGACATATTTGTCTAAATGATATCATTAATTTATATAATTTTTTCGGTTGAGAGAAAATTAAGATATAATCATTTCTAAGAATCAGAATTTAAGTAAAAAATTATAGAGGGAAAAAACATAAGGCGAATTATTTGTCATTTTTAGTGGATGCTAATCCGCTTATTAATAATAAAATGATAAACTGTGTCAGTTGACTTCTAAGATAACTTACTTCGTTTTTAATTATCACATACACTTGCAAAGATGAAGTGCTCTTAGATAAATAATAATAATAATAATTGCTTATTTTTGCAAGACGTGACTTATAGGAAATTAAAAAAAATGAAATGATGCTGACTTGATACATTATAATATTGCGTAGTTTATTTTCAGTATGCTTAATTTTATAATTTTCAATGTTTATTTTTAAAAATATTGATCGTATATTTTTTTTTTTGTTATATTGATTATTTTCAGTTACAAGATCAAGATAATGAGTACACATACGATTTAACTGAACTGCAAAAATTCGATAAGAATTGGAAAGTTTCAGACAAAAAAGGAAATACAATTAGTTTTAATGTATGTGGTATTTTAAATTATGAACCAGGACTGGCTTGTTCAGGTAAAAATCACATAAAACAAATACCTATCTATTTTTAGACAGGCTAGCCAAAACAATAGGAATCATGAAACGGTGTTTGATCTAGTATCGTGAATAAAAATGTGGGGCTGCAGCCTTGGTAACGAATACTAAAACTAAACGTCAGCGAAAACCGTAGCATGCTAGCCCCACATAAAGATCAATGATTGTTATATATTAACCCTTCAGGACCTTTTATCATTTTTTATTCGACATATAAATACTATATACTGGGAATTGAAACATAACTAGATTTGTTCTCATGTATCTTTCAGAGTTAAATATATTTTTGCAAATATTTTAATATTATTTCTACCAAAATAAATTCTTCTAAAATTTTAAATTTACGATTTCTATTAGAGGAAGAAAATGTGAACTTTCCTTTGGCATGCACTTTGAACAGTCACTGCCTAATTAATTTTTAGAATATTTTTATTGTATTGAATTTTATTTACACTGACCACTAAACGTGATTAGTCAGATTTTCTTACTTGGTTTCCTCATCACTTACTCGCTTAACTTGTTCTTTTGATTGCCAATAAAAGATAGTCTTTTTCCCTATTCAAAAAAGTGGGGAATTCTCTCTATTCGACTTTTTGTATTTTAACTTTAGACTAATATTTATAAAATATTGTTAGTAATTATTATTAAATTAAAAAATGCTCAGAATAAATAAAGAGCATTTTGCGATTGGCGTCGTATTTGTTGGCTAAATCCTAAAAGATGATTTCCTTCTTAAAAAAAATGTGTATAGTATATCCAGTTGCATGAAAAACTTTATTAATTCACTTAACATTGTATTATTACAACTTTAAAAATCTCTCTGTGTATATTTAGGTGGTAATATTTTTTCGTGCTTAAAAACTTCTAAAAATGAAACATTCAGCTTGGGTATTGATCAAGGACGGGCAGTTATTCGAAGAAGAGGTTACCTATCATTTAGTTATTTAGGTATGTAATTTGTAAAATGATGGTTATTTATTTGGAATAAATGATTATATTTTATATATGCCAGACTAAACGCTGAAATTAGGAATTTATAAGAGATTTATTTTGAATTAAAATAATAATAAACAATGAAAAACACTGGGAAATTCTGACACTAGACTGAGTCCGCGTCCTTGATTTAGTATATAGCGACTTTTCCCTTCTGTTGTAATTCGTTCTTTCTGATTTCTGGTGAAACCATTTTTCCCTATTAAATCAAAAAAGTAAAACCAGCCAAGATTTAATTTCAGCCAGGAATACCTGAAGAAGCAATTACTATATGGGCGAACATCAGGTCCAAACTGAAAGAGTTTTCAGAGATTCAGAGTTTTTGCATAGCGATGTCTTGGAAAAGCTTCTAAGATCTAAGTTAACATGATTATATTTTAAAATAATTGAGCTTTATCCAAAATTGTGACGAGTTAAAGCCTTAGAGCGGAAGTGCAGGTGTCTGTCTTCTCTAAAGGCTCTGCGACAAAAAAACCGGAGAAAAGAAAGCGACAAATGAAGGCATAAAATAATTAAATTTAATTAATAACATTTTAAATTTATCACTTAGTAACATTCTCTTAATAGAAGCAAAAGTGGTCATTACAATTTTAGGATGGGAATTATTGGTAGGAAGATTTCTCAATAAGAGATTAATGAGCTTCAAACAGCTTACCCATTCGAGAATTTCAAGCCTTATAAAACTGGTACTCTCACACCAGTTTGATTCTGGCAGAAAAGGAGAACGCCAGTAGTGTATGGAATGTTTTGTTTTACGGCAGATATATACTCCAGAGTAGTTAAAATTACACACTATTCCGCAGCGGTAACCTCCTTATGAAATGGCCGATGGAGAGTGCCCATATGTCTTATCTTAATTTATATAAAAAAAATCAGAGAGAATCATCAGGTATTCAAGGCGCAAATTAGATGACTCGAAATTTAAAAATGGAATGGAGTTTACTGTGTTACACCCACAAATAAAGACTTTCTTGGAAATCAGTTAGGAGAATATGCTCCCATTGTTAGTTTAGCAGATTTAGACAAAGTTTTAGGGAGATATTGTTTGTCAAGAACTGTACAAACGCGACAAAGAAAAGACAAGCATGAATAAAAGAATTATGAGAATTCATTATGTTGCAATGATTCTTGAATAGTTGCAACCAAAAACACTCTTGTAATATATGGAAACATGCAAGTATTTTGGATAATTGTATGGAGAAAGAATTCATCCATAGATGACACTCCACTAATCTAACTCTTGGGACCATAGCCCATGAGAGCAGGTAGCGAGAGATTATATGGAGCTGATCATTGCTTGGTGTTTGGCATAAACAACCGCTTCTAACTAAAGCTTCCCAGTTCACCATGTTGCTCTTGGAATCTCACACTGGGAATTGAACTCAGGAATATTCTTATAAATGCGATTCGGCTGCATGTAACTTATGATATTGTACTAAAACCGTATTAATTTTTGTCCATTCTTTATCAGTAAGAAAGAACAATTAGTTTCGACACTTTGTCCGGGTCAGAGATATGATATAATGATTTTGATATGGAGAAAGTATGGAACAACAATTTCTAGCAGGTTATTTTATAAGGGATATTGAAGGACATTATATAATAATAAGTTGCAATATAAAATAAGACAAAGTGTGTAGGGCATTCATTGGTGTGTGATTTTTTACCGTACATTGGCGTTGTTATGTTTTGTTGTTTTTTTAAATGGATTAATTTAGAATATGACAAATCAGTTAAATCAGTAAATTCGCACATCCGGTTAATGGATTTTGTACAAAACCTTCGTTTCAGATGCGATGATTATACCCTAACGGAATACCACATTTGAGCTTCCTGTAGTTATTTTTCGTTTTTGAGACATTTTGTTCACACACACATACACCACATACATACATACATCATACATATAGACCATTCGTTAAAAACAACTTTTTTCGTATTCAGGATATTTCCGGAGAAAACTCAATTCGAAAATTTGGCACGAACGCAGGTACTTCTTTGTATAAGGAGTAAGAGAAAGTAAAAAGATATTTTTCTTCATTAGAACATAATATTTTCTCTAATAATATGTAACTTATTTGTAGGTGGTTCAGTTTGTAAAAATAATGAAGTATTTTCACACAAAGTTTCTTTGGTGTGTAGCAATAATGATTATGAACCAGTTTTATTTAAATCTTCAGATTGTATGTATTCAGTTAAGTGGTATACAAGTGCCGCTTGCCCTGTTAAGGTAATTACATTTTATAAGTTACCTTAATTTAAATAGTTTATTTGGTTTAATCAAGAATTAAACTAGCTAAAATTAATGGCCTGAATATTGTGCATTAACATTAATCAATAAAGTACAATGACGTTGACTTAACACGGATTGGCAGAGAAGGATGGATGAACAGGAATTAAAATATAAAATATTTTGAAATAGTTAGTTGTGAAGAAAGAAATATTTCATCCAAAGAGAACAAAAGTGTGAATTTATCAGCGATGATATAAACGGCTACTAAATTGATGAATGCCTTTTTTTTTCATCTTTCTTTCTGATTAACGGTTCACTTATTCAGTTATACTAAATTTTGTAAAATAATTGTTTGTTGAGAACTTCATTTTTCTTAAACGTGATTACTTGCGAAAAAAACCTTTATTTTTGCCTGAATCTGTTCAAGAAGAATTCTCTAAGAGGCAGGCATTTGGGATTTATGTATATATGTACAAAGAATTTTTTATTATTTTCTCATGATCAAAATATACTAATGTTGGCGTTATTGTTGCCACTTAAGTTTCTGATTATTATTCTGTTTTTTTTTTTAGTTTATCAAAGGAAATAATTGTACAGTTAATGGTATTAATTTAAATAAACTGTTTAATAGAAGTCAGTATAGAGTTAATACTTTAGAAAATGGCTCATTTTCTATTAATCTTTGCCAACCAGTAAAATGTAATGGGGTAAGTGATTTCCTTTTTCTTTTTTTTTGTCTTTATAAACCACATATAGATCATCAAGGAAATTATGATTATTATTATAATTATTTATAGGAAGAAAATGTTACCATATGTTGGACTGATAAAGAAAAGAAGGAACATGCTATTGGTTATTATTCACCTGAACCAATTTTCTCTGATAGTCTTATAAAATATTTGTTAATTGGGAAACCATGTAATAAAAATGAAATTAAAAGCATTGTAAAGTTTGAATTAAAATGTGATTTTTATAGACGACAAACTTTTCCAATGTTTGTTAGTCAGGTAATTAACAAAATACTACTTGTTTTTATCTACTTTTATTTTCTAGTAGCAAAAAAAAAAAAAAATTACGATACGAATATTTAATAAACGTATCGAAATAAAGAAATATATTTTCGGACTAAAAGAGAATCAAAACAAGTTTTCCTGTGGAAATTTTATTTTTTGAAGAAGTTGACAATCCAAATTGTCTTCATAGGCAATTTTGAAATTATGATTCGTTTACTGGTTCAGTGGTTGTCAGAATTGTAGTGTTCGTTTACCCCCGACATTAAAATATAGTATCAAATAAAAATTTGTTTTCTGAAATGCCATTATTGCGGACCTAAAAGAAGAAATTTAAATTGCATTTGATGAGTTGCGTGTACATACATCAGTTATCTCTACAATGATAAAAGCCGTTCTAATTTTCGCTCCTTCCTTTATTATAAGACGAGCTCGAAAACAATATAAAAAAAAAGGATTTAGCCCTAATAAAGGAATTTATATAATTGTTTAATAAATATCGGGTCGCAATTATTTCATTTTTTTTTTTTAAATTTTGTGTAAAGTAGGCAATTTATACAACATAACTTTAATTTCAAAATTTAATCGTTCTGAGCTTTCTGTACATGTAATTTAGGAAATGACCTTTATTTGGATATAAACGCTTACTTTTTTTGTAAACTGTTATTAATTCTCGCTCAATCCTATAAAAAGAAAAAAAATGCGAGTTAATAGATTTTCGAAACTGGCTTTTTAATCGGCCTATTTTTCTGAATTCCTCTCTATAAAAAATATGTTTATATACATTGAAACAAAAAAGAAACAAAGTATTCAGCAAGAGGATTTGAAGAGAGACTAGATTCAGAAATCGGAAATGATCAAGAAATTTAAATATTTTGAATTGTTGCTAGAAAAATGGTGATAAGCTCTTGATAGGAGAGTCAGAAATCGGAAAAAACAAGAACGCAGTGTGAATGCTGCAGCCAATGCGGTGCTGCGTGAATCGTTCAAAAGACTTTCTTTTTTTTTAGTCTTCATTGAGGAATTCCTCCTCAATGTAGCTGAAAAGTGAATCGTAATACAGAAATCTAGAAAGAAATTAATAGAAAAAGAAATAGATTTTTTTGGCCAGTCATCAGGAAAATGGGAGTGATTACGGTCAGAAATGAAATACATGGATACCATAAAATATCTAATGGGTGCGGAAAAACGGAAAAACGTGGAATGAAATGAAGGGCCTTACCAAAATAAGACGGGTGGAGATGGTGGAATGATCCGGTGGAGGAAGAAATTGCTTTAAAGCACAGAAATTGGCATTGCAGAAAGAGATGAAACACGCACATGATTTGGATGTAACCTAGCATCTAGAGAAAAATCCGAATAAATTGTACTAAAAGAACCTCAAATCAGTTTTTAAAATCAATTTCGGGACTCAAATAGTGCATTTATGGTGAAAATTCCGTTTCAAAAATCTGCCACAAATCTGATAATACTTCACTCTCAGAGCTATAAAAACGAGTAGAAAAAAACTATAAAGTAGTGTATGTTTTTAAAATATCAGTTGCCAATATAATTTAATTTTATTAATTTTTTTATTTTTAGAGTGAAAACTGTGTATTTAATTTCATTTGGTATACCAATATTGTTTGTCAAAATAAAGCAGAAACGAAATGTAAAATTCAAGATGAATATGGCACCTACGACTTAACACCGTTAATGCTTAATAGAACGAACTATGAAATTAAAAATAAAAACGGCAGTATTTATATAAATATTTGCCAATCTCTTGTACCTACTCCTGGAGTAAAATGTAGAAATATTCCCGCAGTAGGGGCATGTTATGTTAACAATATGACGTTTGAAGAGTAAGTTTATTTATTGTTTTATTTATGATTTAATTCCAGTCCTAACTTGATTGTTAATAATTTAGTGGTAATCACAATTAGTCACTACTAAGAATCAGTCGGCTGTCGAATTGTATGAGATTAGTTCAGATTCTTTGGAATCTTGAAATCAGCCGTTTATCTTGCCTACTATTATTGAAATATTTTTGATACTAAGTGAATAATCTTTGAAATTAAAATATTTAATACTTTTCCTTGCAGCACATATCTAGGATTTGTTTCTGAACCTTTAAAAATTGTTAATAAATCATTACAATTATCTTATACATCTGGAGACATTTGTGAAGATGGCGAAAAGCCTGGTTATTCGGTAATTTTCAGGTTTTATTGTGTTTCACGAGCGAATGTGAGTAACTTATTTCTTTTTTCCATAATTCTTAATTGCAAATTTTAAGGCATTACCTAACTATTCCAATCTTATTACAGTCTTCTTTGCCGATATTTTTGAATTATGACAATTGTGTATACAACTTTGAATGGCACACACCTTATGCTTGCCTAATTAAGACACCAAGTTCAGTTCCTAAAGCAGATGTTATTTCTTCAACAGATGTTACCTCCTCAACAGATATTGTTACCGTCAAAACTGATATTATAAGTTATAAAACTTCCTGTATTGTAGATTATCCGCATGGTAAATGGAGGTAATTTGTATAAATATTTTTTTTATTCAGATTGATTAAATATTTCATCATTCATCATTTCTCATATGATTGTAATAGTGTATCCTGGATATTCCTGGATTATTGAATCCAAAGGAAAAAATAAAACAAATGTTGAGAAATTTTATTCTGAATCAATTAGACGCGGTCTCATTGTGCTTTATGCAGCTTGTAGTTCACTCTTGTGTATACGTTAGTGTGTGGCCTTCAATAAAAATGATGGGGGAATACATATTTCAACATTTTTCAATGGCGTTTTAAATAATGGGGTATATACGAGTATATAAAATAAAAAGACCATTTTTCTATAAAAAAATAATTTTTGTATTAAATTTTGTGTCTTTTTTTTTTATTAATATTCAAAATATACCTATTGTGATTGACGTTGCAAGTCATCTTTTTGCCATCCCTCACTGACACCTTTGGGTCTGGAATCAAAAGATTTCTGCACTCTAGTTTCAACATAGGTGAACTTCTTCCGCAAAAAAAGTGTGCCATGGTCTGGAACAAATGTTAATAAAATGGTGCTAAGTCTGGGATGTAGAGTGGGTGTAAAAGAAGTTCACTGCCCAGCAAGTTCTTCAATTTTTTCTTTAATCTGACGGGAGCTGTGTGGCCCAGTGTTAGGGACAAAACTGGCCACTCTGAATAAGCCTATCGAGAAGGAATTCCTGATAAGTTATTCCTTTTAGTTCCAGAAAACGCAGAACATGTACTTTTTCTCAAATTGCTTTCTTGTTCCAACCGGAAATGCCATTTGACTGCGATTCAACCCATTGCCTTCTTTTTAGGTTTTGTCAGGAAATTCACTTCTCATCAGAAGCGCTGTCAGATGAGGTTTTTAAGAGAAATTGTTAAGTATCCCTCCTGGCAACCTTTGAATGTCAGTTTAGGCGGCACTACTCTACATCTCCATTTTACCTTTCCAATAGTATGGAGGTGGCGGCTAACGATGTCTTTAGATACTGCCAGTTCTGCAGCAAGTGCACAAGTACTTGCGTAGTTGTATTTGACTCGGCAGCTTCCCTTAAAGCCGCATCAATGTCACATGATGGACCCCTGAACCTGTTTTTCTTTCTAAGGTCGTATAACAACTATCACAATTTTGAAACCAACCTCCGAGCTGAACGGGTATCAAGGAATCCTCCCCTTCAATTTCACATTGAGCTTGCTGCTTCAGCAGCTGTACATTGTTTTGTTACAATAGCGACGTAAAATTAGTTATATCGTATACACAGCTCTCAATTGAACTGACTATTGAAGGGGACGTATAAGTATGTAAAAACTCTTCGTTCAATATATAATACCATGTTAGGGAAGATAGCAGCTAAGTGGAGCTCGTTTGAGTCCAGCAGTGCTGCCTTTAGATTTTTCTCTTTATAGGCCTCTACAGCTCGTTAACCGGTGTTGACAGTGTTGTCTGGAACGAGAGACATAGTGTCCGGAGGCCGGCAGTTTAGTTAGATAAATGCTTATTTTTTATTTACACCCCGTTATTTTGCAAAACAAACGAAGATTGGAAGAGACCACAGAAGAAAATTCTTTTCTTAAACTTCAGAAAAGTTTTTTCAAATATTGTGAATTTTTGTTTAAATAAAATTCAGTTCAGTTTATTTAGATTGAAAATATTAACGAATTTCTATGCTTTATGTGTGTGTGAATCTTGATCTCTGGCAGTTTGACAGTTAAAATACTCTGCCTCCACCAACATAAATCTTGTCTACACCTGCGTAATGATATTCTATATTTTATTTATTGGTTAAATAAACTCGTGTTTCTTTTTTGGATAACAATGTAGTTTTATTGAATATGTGTCCGCAACGGTGGATGACATCTGGGTTTTTATATACAAAAATCAAAATCAAACTGTTTTATCAGGACAACACAACCATGGACGAGTTTATAAAGTAAATAATTCATAACTTGGTTCTTTCAGATTTGATTTAACTCCATTAATGGAAAAAGATTGGATTATAGACTCTACACTGACTATAAGTATATGTAGGCCACTTCAGAATACTACATGTTCACCTACATCAGGTAAACTTTAAACCTACTTTGTATTTATTTTGGTCCACAACGTAATCGATACGTTTCTAATATTTTAGTAATACTGGGATGTTCGTTGAAAACACGGTCGCTTAGTAGAAGGGAAAATCGCAATTTTGAATACTGGATAGAGCTGCTAATTAATCATCATATCCAGTTTATGTAGTAATGTTTGGTTTTCATTTACATCTTATTTACTTTTAGCGCTCTTTATATGATTTTTTTTGCATATTGAAGCTGAAAAAATGATGGCTCTCTATTATTCCTAATAAAGATTAGCAGTAATCTGGGTGCCCTGAGTTTTTAATAAAATAATGAGATATAATTATTTATATTGATTGTAGAATTATATTTTAAAACACTTGCTCTGCAGTGTAATGCAATACTTGATAGATATTTCTCTGTCTGATAGATATTTTCACAATCAAAGGCCGATATTGCTGATACTTCTCCTCTATAAGTTTGTATCTTAATTTGTTTTATTCAATGAAAATTTACTCAGCGTTATGGTAACATCATTTCATCAAAAGTTTCACTGATCTGATATTGCTATCGGAATTTAAATTGATTATGTCGAATTCGGAATTTAAATTGATTATGTCGAATTCGGAATTTAAATTGATTAAAATGATTAGTATTCCTGAAGGAAAGTATCACGCAACTAAGCTCATTATCTCCTCAGCCGACATTTACACACCACAACTATTTTCACATATACAGAAGTAATATATTTCATGATGCTTACCTTCATTCAGTCCAATTATTCTAAAACTTCCAATAATGCTTTGAACTTTTTTAAATATTAAATGAATGTTCAAAATTCTAAGTATCTCTCTAAATCAGCTGCTTTCCAATGTGCTTACAATACGAAACACGATCCTCGTATCTAAATGGCTACTGGAATCCTAACCAAAACTTTAACGGAAAGAAATGAAAAGCGGAAACAAAGTAAAAATAGGGCTACTCCAGCGAGACATCGATACAATCAGATTTTGAATGGTCTCTTGTCTTTGGCATCCCTTTTCACTGACCAGAACAATTAGTGTGGTCTGGCTTTAGCATGAAACTATCGCCGATAAATGTAGCAACGGTATGACGGCTTATAGAAGAACTTCTTCAACATTCCTAGCAGCAATTATGGTCCCATTTAAAACAACAATTAATTCGGTGTTGGCCTCCAAACTTATCCTGCTCTACACCAGAATTAATGAGCACTTCCGCTTGTAGTACATGGAATGAAGCGCGCCCTCTGCCTTCTTCACACACGAATTCGACCGTCTGAAGAGTACAGACCAAATTTGTGGTTCATCTGTGAAGAAAACAGCCTATTCTAGAAAAATATATGTTCCATTTGGTGATGGTGGGGGACTGAGTGCATTTGGTAAGAAATCGATTTTGAAAATCTCGCACGAACACCTTCTTCCAAAAGTAAGATTTCAAAATTACGATTTTTTTTTTAAAGAGAGTAAAATTAACACTGAAGTTTCAGAGAGAAGTTTACTTCTTTACCATTCCAAAGGAAATGCTAGATAATCTGTAGAAAATGAAGTAATTGCTCAATCAGAACTCGTTCTAAATATAATTATTTTTTAAAAAGGTTTTCAGTAATTTTTTTTTTTGCGGCGGTCATTAGCGCCTATAATTTTTATTAATAATATAATCATTTCCTTGAGTTTTTCTTATTGGAGGAAATATGATTTAGTTGATACCCTAGAATTTATAATAAATTCTGGTAGTTCATTGTGATGGGCTACAGTGTTGTAATTTCTGTTTATATCTTTTTTCAAGACTTGTAAAAACTTATAACTTTTTTTATTTCAGGTTCTTGTTTAAAGAATTCGCAAGGAAAATTTATCAATATGGGAAATGCAAATGGTGATTTACGGTATGAAGAAGGCATTCTATATTTAAATTATACCGGTGAAAATTGCACAAATACTATTATATATTTTTCTTGCCATGAAGAATCAAGACCAATAGAAGTTGAAGATTTTGACCATTGCACAACTATTATACATTGGGCTACGCCTCTTGCTTGTCAATCTGGTGTTAGTTTAAAAATAATTTTGAATATCCTAGTAGACGACTTGATTTTTCTTCAGCAATTTATTAGATATAAGGCATCTAATTAGAAATCAATTCAGATTTTCTCCTCTCAAGAACTATTGAAGAAAAAAAAAAATCCTTTACTTTGATTGAAGCCGCTTAACAAATGAATCACTGAAGAAATTATGAATATATATGATGGTGTTTTTGATGCCATTGGTTAGGATATTTGTTTCTTTTATATATTATGTATTTTTAAAAAGTTAAAATTTAGATTATGAGAAAAACAAAAAGAAAACAAGAAATAACTAAATTTTCCTACTTTATGACATGTAATTCTTTAAAAAAAACATTACCGGGCATCTTCCAGATTGTTTTTTTCTTTGATATAAGGAATCTATCCCTAAAATTTGGATATTTTTCTCTGCAACACATAGGTAATTTTACCTCTGCTACGAAAAGAATCTCAAATAAGATTTAAAATCAGTTGATTTACAACTGACTTATCCAGCAATCTCCCATAAACCTATTATGTTCTACGAGCCTTATTTTTTTTTTTTTTGATACATCGACCCACTTTGGAAAGCCCTAATCCATTCAAATAGCGTAATATTTGTGAAATGAGCAACCATGAAATTGTATATATATATATATAATGTTCTATAATATATGTATATATATAATAATATAATATACATACATTATATATATATAATCTTCAATTACGCCGCGCTGCGCTGCTGACTCTCCACTCGTAAGCAATGTGTAAGGCCTAACGCTTCAGGCTTTCCTGGAATCTTAAAAGAATAGAGAATCTGATAGATATAGTTAGTGTCTATTGAGAAGGATGACATGTGGAAGGCATTTAATTAATTTTTATTTTATATTTCAGATAGGAAACCTGTGTTGTGAAAAAGAAGGGGGTGTTCTATGTCAGTTAAGAGATACTTATCTTGTTAATGTTCATAATGCAACTGTTTTCTTGAATGTTTGCAAAATACCTAAACCTCAGCCTGAATTGTCTTGTAGTAAAACAACTGAATGTGTTGGTTCAAAGTTGTCTTATAGTAATGTGTTTTTTAATAAGGTAAGATTCTTAGTTGCAAATAATTCTTCTTTTATTGCAAATAATTGACAGCTTGTATTAACATATCTTTTTTTTCTGCATATCTCATCCTCCAGTGAGTTGCGAACACATGCATCTCGATTCCTTGTCTTTTGGACTGTGCCCTATCCGATCTCATGTTTCGCATCCGTGGAAATACCTTCGGGTCCTATCCTCTTATACCTTCATCCGTTCGACATACAGTTCGAAGATTTGATATTTAGGGATTTTTTATTTTTTTCTTTTATTACAAGGTGCGGTTCGCTGCCGTGTAGGCATCAAGTTCTTTCCTTAACTTTAAAAATGCGGTGGGAGATTTATGTAGATCTCAAATGCCTCCAGTCTATTCAGGCGTATAAAAATTGATCAGTTCAGCTACTTGGAATTCAATGAAACTAGAAGCAAACAAAATTCACTTCTATTTGTTCATTCCTAAACATATCCAGATGACTATATAAAATGTGCCAACGCAGACACGCAAATGGTCACAAGTGAGCATACGTAACCCAAAAGCGAAAAATCATAGGAAGTTTTGATTACATCAAATGAAATTTTAAATTACATCATCTACATACATAAATGAGGAGCACAACTGAAAACGAAAATCGTAAGACGTTGAGATTTGAAGTTCCTTTTCTGTATAATTCGGTCAACTACAGTTTAGGAAAAAAAGCAACCAAAAGTTAGAAAAAGTTATTTGGACATATATCTCATTGGAAATGCTTGTTTTCTAATAAACCGTAGAAACGACGCGAATTTTTTAACTTTTCGCTTATTTCTAATATCTCTGAAAATTCACTGAAATAAATGTAATCGAAGAGTAAATTACAAAACTAACGAAACTACAAATATATACAGATTTATATTTGATGATAGGTTTATTCATGTTTCTCAGTAGTTATTGTAATTACATGTTAATATATATACATAGCAATTGTTTAATTTTTGATTGATTATTAACACTTTTTTTGAATTTTTACTAATCCATCTCTCAGCAGTACTTATTTAATGAATTTAATTTCCTATTAGTGTTTATTAAAACTCTTTTAAAATGAAAACAGAAGAAGGGAACCCATTAAAATAAAATACCGTCATCCGAGAATTACACGAGAGAACTCTTTAATAGAAGCGAGATTTTTAGTCTCCTAATTGGCTCATAAAATTCCCAAGTAAATTTTTGAATTAAACTCATACATGGATTTAAATAGAATATTTGGATTGGTAAAACGGGCACTCTTGAGTGTTATCTTGAAAATGACCTGGTTTCCTGGTCAACAGCTCGATATTGTATACCAGTTTGTATACAAATTAAGAGACTTTTTGTCATTTATTTTTACCATCACATTTTGTAAAAATTTTCAAGTCCAATAAGCAAACAAAATATGTAGTATTAAATTTTTCGTTTAGTTTACTGTTTTTGAAAAAGTAAAAACCATGGTCTTTTGAGGCATTTTTGCTTTTACTTAAAAACGAAGCATGTACTACATATATCCAGAGGACTTTTTTCTCTGTTTTATCCAAAGGAATCAATCCCTAAAATTGTTTTAAACCCTGGTATTCCAATAAATAAAAAAAATGCTATAGCTGTTGTCCGCTCTTTTTACAGCTATCATGTTGGACGGAAAGCGTTATTGCTATTTGCTATTCTCTTTATACTAAACTATTAATTATTTTATTTTATTTTGTCTAAGGTTGAAACATCACTTAGTAATATAGAAAAAAATAAAACTGAATCTCTTGAACTTCTGTATATATTTGGTGAAATATGTTATGGCCGAATATCAAAAATGTATTCAGTTTCCTTGAAACTTTATTGTAACCATAAACTAAATCAAGTAAGGTCTTTTTTTTGCAATGAGTATATTATTATTTCAATGATATTTAATTTTAAATTAATTATGTTTTCTTTCAATTTTAGGACTCACCAAGATTCTTGTCAATGGATGGAAGTTGTTCTTATAATTTCGAATGGAATAGTAATTTATTTTGTAAAAGTCAAAATGACAAAAAATCTTTGGATAAATGTAATGTAATTAATAAAACCGAGCCTCATAATGTTCTCCGTAAATTTAAAAATTCAACTTTAAGAACTGTGAGTTTTTAACTTTTCTTAATAAATTTGTATTCTCATATACGTGAATGTAAAGTATTGATTAATATTTTAATTTTCAGGCCCTTTCTATGAGCACGGGCAATTCTTATTACTTTACTTTCTGTGATAAGTCTAGTATTTGTAAAAGTGATATGTGTATAAGAAGACCAACTTCCTTGTGGGATATTTATGCAAGTATTCATCACATAACATTAGGAAGAAATCCAAACGTCACAGTAGTGCATTATAATCTCTTACAAAATAATTCTACAGGTAATTTTATAAGTTAATTACTATGCTTTAGATTGTCACGCTCCAACAATACAAGATTAATTAAAAACACTTTAGTTTCCGAATTGAGACCGCCTCAGTGGTTTACAGCAGCAATGTTTTTAATGAATATGACCGCGGGAACCTAAAAGATCAAGATTTATAAAGTTAAATCTTGGTGATTCTTAATAAGTATTATATTTAAATGAATGCCGAAGACCTTATCTTTTACATAATCTGTTTTGAAATATACTTGATATTTATATCACGAAAATAAAAAAAACATTATTATGATCATTCAAGAAGCAAATTCTGACTCAAATGTGATAAGTTGGTCTCATGGTAAGGCATAACACTATTTTTGTTTATTTATTTTTATCCTACAATTTTACGAAGTAAGGACATGCTTGGAATCTGCTTTTATGCTAATGGGGTGAAAAACCGTTGACATTCGGAATACACTTGACTTTGTTATATACTTATATTTATTAGAAAAGAAGTGACTCTTGTCAGAGCGTATTCTGACATGGTTAGTCAGTATTATGCTAATAATCAAATGGGAGAAATGACTGTAGATGTTGACACGCCCTAAATTAAAAAAATAAATAAATATATGGTAGAACTTCACAAAATATGCATCAAATGTGCAACATGGTATACACCATTTGATTGCATGAAAGGAACGGATTTTTATGTATTTAAAAATGCCAAATATTTAATTAAAATATTCATTTATTTTCGTCAATTATGTGGAAAATATGTGATTTTCTTAAAATATTTTCTGGAATATTTAAGTAAAATGGACATATTTTTTTTATGAAAATGGAATTTTTTTTTATTTTTGGGCAAGTTATAATTATTTATACAAGAAAAGAACATTTTTACAATTTATAATAATTTATTAGGAACAAAATAATTTGTTTTTACAAGTTATAATGATTTATACAACAAAGAACATTTTTACTATTTATAAAAAGATGTGTTAATTTTCAATTTTGAAAACTTCACTCTTCGAAATTGTTTGCAACCACATGAAATCAAATGTTGGAACGTAAAGTGACGACGATCTGGGCGTAATATGGACTTGTAACGACTAAAAGATCGTTCAACATCTACAGATGTTATAGGTGCCTTGCTAAAAGAAGTTATCTCGTTGGTTGTAAAGGGTACACGATGTTCTGAGGTGACTTCTGTTCCACTGATAATATCAGAAATCTGGCAGATGGTCTCCCACCCTTTGTTCTTGCTCAGTACTTCTACCAGTTTTGATCTGATCAGATCTCCCTTACTCCCAGGTATTCCTTCCACCTTTTCGATGACTTTTTTAACTTTGGACACGTTTTCTGTCAGTCGAACATTTTGGGACTCATGTTGGGCAATGGCTTGTGCAAGAAATACGCAATTGTCAGAAATGAATGCAAGGTCGTTCCTTAAATTATGTTTCTCGAATAAAGACTTGGCTGTATTTATCGCTACTGCTTCGTCTTCAAGATGTGAAAGGACATTCTTGATTTTATTGTAGTTTTCATAGTAATACTGAGCTGCTTCCAGCCATGTACCCCATCTTGTCAATATTGGTTCTGGTGGAAGGCACAAGTCTGGATAGAGATCTTTTAGCATTTTAATGCGACTTGGTGCTTTTTAAGAACACTTTTTTAACCGAGGAGATTAAGGAATCTACGTCACTGAAAAAAGATCGGACAGTTTCTGCTACTCGATGCAAGGCATGAGCAATACACGTCACATGAATTATCTTAGGATAAAATACCTGAATAGATTGCCCAGCCTTGACCATGTTGGGGGCAGCATCAGAGAGAAACAAAAGAACTTTTTCGTTCAAAACTCCACTGGGCCATAGGATATGCATTGAGGCATCGAAGAATCGTGAAATGGTGGAATGATTGCATTTTTCGAGAACCTCACAGTTCAAAAGGAATGCCTTTGAATCCACATCAGCATCACTGTCAAGTTTTCCAATAACTGCATTGGCAATATACCTGCCCTCAATGTCAGTGGTTTCATCAATTGACACCCAAATCGGTCCATCTTTGATATGTTCTCGAATTTTGGTTAGTGTATCTTTATAGATATCTTCCAGGTAGTTTTTCCGCAGAGTGCTCTCGTCAGGCATTTTTTTCCCAATATAGGTCTCTAAGAATCTTTTGAAATGAGGATTTTTAAGTTTGTGGAAAGAGATATCTGCTCTAACCAAAGCCCGACACAGATCTGTACTCAGAGTAGACTTACTTGATGATGGAGATGTAAGGAAGGCTTGATAGGACGTCCTCTCTTTCTTTCTGTTTTTATTCTCTATGTGCGATCCGGTGGCAATATGTTGGGTGGCTTGGGAACGTTGAGAGCAAGAAACGCGCTTGTCACGCGCTGTGCAGTACAAAATGTCTCCATCACTTCGAAAAAGTTCTGCTGGAAACTCGCGAAGATATTTAGCAACCAGTTGTCTGTTTGAGGCCGATGTTCGTGGCATTTCACCCAAAAAAGAATACACTAAGTGACCGAACGAAATGAATTGGACACTTCAACGAACGAGCTGAAAGAACAGACAACTTCAGACAACTTCAAAGAACTAACAAGTGCCCGTCACTGTTTAGCAGCATTCTGTGTAAATTACAATAACCATTGTACCCACTGTGATTCACAGCCCTACAGTCTGTGGTTCACAGTTCCTGTCAACCACCTCCCAATTATGAAAATATGCCCAAAATGAAAAATATAAAAAAATATGTACATATTTTGATTAAATATGTAGAAATATTTATTTATTTTGATCAAATATGTATAAATATGCGATAACATCCAAATATGTGAAATAAAAGTAGACTCAAAAGGCTTAAAAAGAGTCAGTATGAATACTTCTAGTTGAAAAACGTCTGTAAATTGCCTAGAAAAAAATATGTAAATACATACGAATCCGTTCCCTAGTCATGACTAACCCGGAATAGTATTTTATTGGACTTGAACTCTTTTTCTCATCACCCGAGAAAAGACACGGAGCCGAGTCTACTCTGTCAAGATGTGCTCCCTAGAGATTCGAAGTGATTGTCTGTTCTTGGTCTGATAAAATTTTCGTAATTTTTTACCTCTTAAATTTCTTTTAGAGGAATAGTGGCTTAAGCATTAGCAGCTCCCTCGGACTAGCCATTTTTACAGGAATTTTGATTTCCTGCAAGTATCCCAGTCTAACAACATATTACACAGTACAGTTGGTTGATAGATGGTGCGACTGCTTGCGTTTAGATTGTACCACCAAACACACTCGCTTACCGTTCAGACAATTTTATCCTATGTATCCCTCACTAGATGATTGTAACCAATGAGGTTTGAAGTTTTGCCTCATTCAAGACCTGGATGGTATGTACTATACACTAATGATGGATGCCAAGTTTCAGAGATGCTTAACTATTTTTGAGACGGATTTCATTTCATAACTTCATTTGAATGAAGTTAAGGAACGTCGCCTAAAAAAACTTACAATTATAACAAAATTTAGACTTAATTTTAATTTTTTCTGAGAATTGGTCGATTCTTTAGTACAACCAAATAGCTGAGTAATAAATATTAAAAATCTTATATAATAATAATATGCCATCAGTTAACAATAAAAAAAATATAATAGATTATAAAGTATAATAATAAAAGTTATATTTAAATATTAATCTGTTTCGAGTAATAGGAATTTTTAGGCTCAGATTTTTTTCCCCCAAAAGGTATTAGTATATGAATATTATCACCAAAAAAAGCTAATTACAAGATAATTTTGTCCTTCTAATCAAAGGACAGCCCCCAAGAGGTATCTGATGTATGCAGATATTGGGGGAGTAGCGACCCCAGGACTTCATGCACTTCGTTAGAACAGTACACAGTTCTCTTACATTACGTACATCTACTCGTAACAGACAAGGACAAACACAGTACACATACTCTCCGTCCCTGTACGGAGCCTATGAGAAGGAAGGGATTAGCTCAGTGGTAGCGCGCTGGACTAGCAACGCGCGGAGGTCCCGGTTCGAATCCAGCATGCTGCCCTTGGATTTTCTCTTCCTAGGCGCTCCTACAAGTCACTGTCCGGTGATGGAAAGTGCTGACTGTAGCTAGAGAGCACTGCTTGGAGGCAGGTCGCAGTACAGTAATCCCCTACAACAGTCTACAATCAAAAAGGCCAGACCAAAAAATTTGAAAATAAAGCTGATTATAAATAAACACCACACAAGATGAGTTCCTCAATACGGCCTCCACATTTCCCAGAATTTAGCGGTTCCCCAAAATTCTTAACACAAATATGCTCAATAGTCACTAAATTGTATTTCACTGTTTGGAAACTTCTCTATACCATTACATTCTTTTTTTTTCTTTTAATTGAAAGCTCATCAGAAATAATTTTTAACCCCCTGAATGTTCGAGAAAATTGTTTTTTTGGGTTTCGGAAGGAGAACACGTCAATGAAGCTTTTCTTTAAACCTGGGATTATGGAATTAAAAATCCGACGATATTGAATTATTGTTAATCTACGATAGTAAGAATATCTCCCAATTGTGAATATTCGCAGTATAATGGCAATGGCCGGAGAATCGTGATTGAACTAATGCTTCTAAATCTTGGCTGGATATAATTGCTTTCGTTATAATGTATTTAGCCACACGAGGTGGAGTTGCGCCGAATTTTCTAAAGATATCGTGAGATAATTTATTAAAAAAACAAAAACAAATTGCTACTGCTTATGCAAATTAGCAACAACTAATTACTTTCATCGTGATGTCACAAAAAAATGATTAGTAAAAGTGAAATGAAGAATGATAGAAAAAAATGGATAAATAATTCAAATAAAATAGAAATAAAGAAAGGAAAATTAAATGGGAAACATTCGTACGAGTTTCTATCACTGCAATTATTACAATTCTAATTGATAATTATCTTCAAACTTGGAATGTTACTAAATATTAGGTGTTACTCTTGCATTGTATATAGATAAAGATGGTGCGTATAGACAAAGCTTGCTAAAGGCAATTTAAATTTAACCTTAAGTCCATAAAATAAGGGTAACAGAGCGACTTCAGAACCCTTAAAATAAGTTTTTCAGAAAAAAATATTTCAAATAAAAGTTATAGTTTGTATCTTTTATTAACATTATAAGCTTAAACAAAATTGATGCAAGTCTTTTTCAAGAAAATTACAAAAAATTCAGCAACTTTTTTTTGATGTTGCATTCAGGTTATAACCGATTCTCTTCAAACTTTAACCCCCCCTCCACACAAAAACTTTACATCTTTTATGTCTATACATGTATCTGTTATTAACATTTCAAGTTTTTTTTAAAAAAAAATAAAGTGTGTATAAATGTATAAGTTTGTATGCAAAGTTAAAGAAATTCGTTCGAGCTAATAATGAAAAAGTCATGAAAAACAAAAACAAAAAATTCTGAAAGTAGGATTAAGATTTGGCTGGTTTTTACTGAAAACTTTTACCATCATCAATATTTATTATCTTACCGGATGGATAAATGGTATATGAAGTTTGAGCTTTCTGCATTTCCCTTTTTTGTGATATTTATTAACTCACAAACAGACACACACACACAGTGAAGAGAAAGTATTCGCCTAAAAACATTTTTTTTTTTTAGCCTAGGCTGCTAACAGTAGTAAGAGAAAGTAAATAGCTTGTTGAGAAAAAAAAACAAACAAACTTATATGATCTTACTTTTGTCAGGTTTCTGTGGTGCTAAAGTCAGCTTGATTTGTAATTTTGGTGCAGAAGAAGGTGAACCAATCATTTCATCCGTAAGTTTTTAATTTTTTTTTTTTAAATATAAATTAATATTAAGTTCATTCACAGTGAACATTATAAACGCTACAACATGTACACACTTAAAAAAAACAAATCATGGCACCTATTTTTACCATAAAAGATACAATTTAGAAACTTATTCGTATTTGAGCTAATCAGGAAAAGAAAAAATTATTTACAAATTAAAAACTTAACTCTAATCAGTCTTGACCATTACAAATTGTATATTTGTGGTCCTAAATTTTATTTTATTTTTTTCATTAATTTTTTATTTTCAATTTTATGAGATTCTATCACAGTATACTGAACAATAAAGAGTATTTGTCAGATTTCAGAATTTTGTACCTTCATCAATATTTATTATGGTATGGACTCATAGAGTAGTTTCAGTAAAAATTACACAAACTAGCATCACTCTTTTATGCATCTAAAAATCCTAAAAGACTAAAAGAAATTGATAGAAAAGAAAATGAATTATAAACACAACATTCGCAAGCTTAAATTAAAGCTATCTCACAAGAATAAAAAAATCGAATGACTATCTATATACATAGTTTTAAAATCAGAAGTGCAATGCATTCCATGTATTTAGGTATGATTATTAACATTCTAAAACAAATTTAGGTTGGTTTCGTATCAATAATTACATTATCAACGATTTTTGAATCTGCTGGTGGTGTTGTCAAAGATGTATTTATTATAGAATCAGTTATGTTTATCAGTTTTTCATTGTGGCTAGTTCGTTTGGGATGTGAAATTAATGGAATTCCTTTGGATAATTCTGTAGGATGTGGCAAAGCATATCTCAACTTATCCCAAAACCAAGGATCCCCCCATTTCACATATGTATTCATTGAAAGATAGGCTTTTAGTTCAGGATCAAGATTCTCAGTTGGACCAATATCACCATATAGTATAACAATCACTCTTGCCCTTCCTTCGCTAAGTGCTTGTGAATGAGCGGCTCTAAATTCCATACGGCCCCATACACTTTCCAGAAAATTTGGCGATAATACAACAATTGTTCTTCTTGAATCTTCAACGCTACGTGCAATTTGATTTGGTATAAAATCGCCAACTATCCAATCTCTATAATGTAAACATAGTTTATATTTTGTCGGGCCATTTTCTAAACCAGGTACCAACTTGTCAACTACAAAATTTTCATCCTGTGATGAATAGCTAACAAATGCATCATACTGTTTATCCTTATCCAATTCTTCTTCAGTAACAAACCATAAACACATTCTATGTGCATATAACCATACTTTAATCTCCCTTTGGTATCGATAATATGCTGTTACAATCACTCCAATTAGCAATCCTGATACACCAAGTACAATGCTTATTATACCAATATATTCAGATGCAGTCGTACAAACATTATTCACTTTAGTTATCAAAGGTTCACCGGTTTTGCAAGTCAAGTTGTTATAATTGGTTACCTGCAAAAGTTTCATAAATATTAGCTTCTACAAATAATATTCAAAATAATCAATGGATTAATAAACAAATTCTCCGTTAATATTTTAGCATTAGTTAACAAGAGCAATGGAACATTATAAAGTTCGTTTAAGAGTGGGGTGGGGAATCTCGTCCCCTTTGACTCATATATTACTAGACAAAGATTGTTATTTTATATCCAAATAAAGTGAGGTTTCGGGATAGTAAAAGACTGATATTTTATATCCAAATAAAGTGAGGTTTCCAGATTAGTAGCAAAAAATCTTGGATTCCTTATATCAAAACAAAAGAGTTGAAACATTTGTATTTGGATGTATCTTCGTTGATAATATGAAAAGCGATTCACGAGATTTATTGGCCTAAATCACTTGGTCAAATTCTGATTTTTGCATCCTCAAAAGCAACTTAAATAAATTTAAAACATTTAAATGACTTGTTGATATGCTCTCAATTTCATAACACACCAAAGGCGCTTGGGGGTATGTATTATATTATTAACTATTAAATTACCCTACTTCAAATAATAATATTATTAATAAAACAAAAATGAAAAATAAATACCTGTTTCAAGATTTTTGATATAAAAGTAATAAAACTTTTGGCTTCACAATCACAATTCCATGGATTATTCGTCAGTGTTAGATTTTCAAGAGAAGTTAAATTTTTCAATATATTTATTGAAGCTGTATCCATTATAGTCATATTATTATTGTCCAGATTTATATCCTTAAAAATGGAAATACATTTTATTTAACAAAATATATAGACCGCATTAAGGTGTATTAAATTTTGAAAAACCTTTTACTCAGAATACTGAATTCGTTAGGGGTGGAAAGATTAAATGTCTTTAATATTATATAAAAACTAATAGATATGAATCGATAATTATGTAATTAATCTCGTCCAAGAATTAACACTCCCAGGTAGCCCTCATTAAACTTGAAATTAAGTCCACTTAAAAAGGGGACAACGGTGATAATTAAAAAAGGATTAAATTGCATATGATTGAAACACAAAAGGTTGCAAACAGCGTTAGTCCGAGAGCAAGATGGTTTTCAAGAGAAGAGGAAGATCATGAATTAATGATGGAAAGGATTTGCGATTTTTTAGACATTTTACTTTGTAGAATACGAAGATTTTAATCCAAAGTACTAAAATTCTCTGATATATTAAATATAAAACAAGAATGACAGAAATTTTTTTTGAGAGCTACATACCGTCAAATTTTTGGAGAAAGATGCTAGACTTAGTTTTCTGATGTTATTGTAAGATAGATCTATCTTTGTCACCATATCATAGTTTGGTCCAAGTTTTGATGGAATCACTTCCAACCTGTTATGACTAAGATCTAATTCTATGTGATCATAGTGTTTTGTTCTATTAATATTGCCAGGCATAAATGATGGTAAGCTTTCAAATCCTCTTTCAAAACAATTCACAAGTAAGGCATTATCATATGGTCGATAATAGCAAGAACAGTTGTATGGGCATTGGTCTTCTTCTTCACAAGTCAATACTTCAGGATCGATTGAAGAAACTAGCATATCTTTCATTTTAGTATCACCATCACAATATAATTCTGAACCATCAAATCTGACAACTGATCTCACCTGAAAATAAAAAAAATAATTTTGTTAAAAATAAGGATGTTTCCCGTTATTATTCTGCACTTTTTGAATCACTATTCTGACAATTTCACTGTCAGAGAAAAATTGAAAATCTGAGTACACAGTCATTTTCCAATTTTGAATGCTTGAAATGTACGAGAATGAATAAAAAAAAAATCAATCCTCCAATATTTTGAATTTTTCTACTAGTTCTTTAGAGTGCAATCGCGTTGATTTTTCTAAATTAAATTATCGCTAAAAATACTTTTTAGCAACCTACTAAAAAAAGTTTTTTTTAATTGCTTTGAGTTTCTGCGTTTGCCCACATGGAACACCACATATCTAAAATGAAAGGCTCAATTATTATGTTCTCCTTAGATAATAAGAGAAATAAGGTGCAAGTTCAAACCAGCTACGCTTAAATAATTGGTTGTGACGCATATTTTGTTTTGCCGCAACTTGATAAATTTGCCATTACGTCTATATAGATCAGCGATGATTTCATTTCTGGTTATTGAATTTTAAAAGCCCTAACTTCGGTCCCTAGTAAAGATCATTAAAGATTTTTAATCGGAACAAATTTGAAATTAATTGAAAAATAATAAATCCTATAAGCTACAAAATTTTGGTTTCCAACTGCTTCCGGGCTTACTTTTATTTAACCGTAGTTGTATTAATTGAACTAAATTTTTTGTGAGAAATTTGGTTTTAGGGATAGCCGGGGGGGGAGGATATCAACTTTTTTCTCTAAGTGGTGCTATATATTATATCACGGTTTGTCTATCATTGTAATAAATGATAATTAAAAATTATTATGACAAATTAATGATGGCCTCATTAGGACGAAACGTCAAGTTTTTTAGGTTGTAAAGGTTAGGGAAAATACATGTTCACCAATATGTTCATAGTATTATTATTCCCCACACTATTGCAAGACAAAGAAATAGACAATATTTTAAATTAAATATTTTGACTTTGAAAAATAATTTACCTGTGGAGCTAGTTGATCTCTAAAATAATGTACCAGATCATAAGCTCGACAATCACAAACTAATGGATTTCCTTTTAGAACCACTCTTACACCAATATCAAATTCATTCATTGTTTGATTTAGTTCAAACTTATTTTTCGCCAGTTCTTCAGCAATGTCAAAATCTATTTGGTTAATATCATTGTAACTTAAATCCATTGTAAGTTTGTTTGCTACAACGGAAGTAAGTGCTGCGTACTGGAACAAAAAATTGAAACAAATTACATCAGTGTACGTGTTAATAGCATAATTTTAAATGAATGTAATAATATTTTATAAAATCCAACTTACCGATAGATTTGGTAATTTATTATAACTGAGGTCGAGAATTTGTAAATGTGTCATTGACATTAGCCAATCTTGATATATTTCTGAGATGTTATTATGGCTTAGATAAAGTGCTTCCAAAGTTGCAGAAGTATCTTTCAAAATTGAATGTGGCGGAGAATCAAATCCTGGATAATGTAATTGTAAATCTTTGATTTTATTATTTGATAAATTGACTGTTTTCAGATTATTTGCTCTGACAAATGTACGACTACTGATGTGCATAATTTCATTGAATGATAGGTTTAAAACTTCCAAGTTACATAAAGACTCAAAGATTTTTCTATAAAAGAAAGAAAAAAAATAACAATAAAATCACGACATTTAATAAAAAATTAAAGCTTTAGTACCAAAAGAATTAAAATTCCAATACTGCTATAGGAGAAGAGAATACCGTGAACAGCCAGATTTTAAAAAATAAAATCTAACGTAATTTCAAATAACTTTATTATTATTGGTTTATGTATCTATGATGAGCTTAACACATAAATGAAACACCTAGAAAATTCAAACTTGTTTATGACTGATAAAAGGATCAGCCCAGAAATTTTAGACCAAAAAAATAGATAATCAGACAGTACCAAAACTTTACTTTAAACTACCATTTCTTTACTGTGGTTCCCAGCAGTTGAAATCCCAATTTAATTTATTGATAAAATTCCGAGTTGAAAGAAAATTTAATTTATTGGCATATGTAACTTTGTCAAATTAGGTTTACTATTTAATATCAAATTTTTCACATAATTTTCTCTCATACTGCTTTTTTCGAACACCAGGAGATAGATTTTCTTCAAGTTATAATTATAATTTGTTTAATTACAGGCAACGTGAACAAATTATGTGATGAAACTATACACTATAAAATTATTAGAAGAAAAATAGGAGAAAGTAAAAATAGAATTTTCTTTACATTTCCTTTTTTTAACTATTAATAAAAGCTCTTTTAGCAACCTAAACATCCGCAATGCAATGTGCAATGAGCAATGTCTGCTCGGAAACCAATCCGAAACCATTGTTAACGATTATGATTTTTTTCAATTTGTATATAAAAATGATAATTCACTACTAAAATGATGTTAATATCAATAAGAAGGTCGATTTTTTTTTTTGTTCATTTAAATGATTTGCCAAATACCAATAATATGAATATGAACGCCAATTATGTTATTGAATATGCGTATTTTATATATATATAAATTATTAATTTATTTATTGGATAATTCTAAGAGAAAAGCTTCCGTTTACAATTTTATTCATTTATTTATGTAATTTATTCAGATTTAGGTTTTTGTTTCATACTGTTTTTGGTCCAAACGTTTTTTTTTTCACCACCCAGGAATTTTTTTTGTTTGAAAGGTCGCTACGCTGCCATTTCGGTAAAGCCATTTGGAAAGATTGCTCCGTATCCCTGGGGAATACCAAATATTAACCACATCAAGTTTGAATTGTCTACAATTTTTTTGCTTTTAAGTTTTGAGAACAGTTCACAAACACACGAACACAAAAACGATTCTCTCCAAAAGCCTGCTTTTCATTTAGTTCATAAAGCATCTATTCCCCCGGTAAGTATTTAATTTCCAAAGTCTGTCACAACGGCACATTACTTCTCTTAGTAGCTAACAAGAGTCAGTAAAAAAAAAATACAAAAATAAATAAATAAATAAATAAATGGAAAAGCACAAATACTTGATGTATACGCTTTACTTACTCTGTTAAAGTAGTAAGTGCATTGTTGGCTAGGTTGAGAATTTTTAGGTTACTTGTTGTTTGAAAAAGACCATCTGGCAGAAAATTAAGTTTGTTATTACTGAGATTTATGTTCTCCAATTTGGTATTATCCTTGAAGAAATCCTTTGGCAATGTCACTAAAAGGTTTTTCTCCAATGTTAGATTAATAAGTGAAGTACTTCCAGCAATGAAATCTTCAGTAAGATTAACTAGTTTACAATTTTGTAAGGAAACTTTCAATATTTGATTTAGATTTGCTAGAAAACCAGCTGGTAGTGTCACTAAATCCACACGATTATTGTTGATCAAAACTGATTCTAAACTTGGATTGCTTAAAAATAGCCCTTGTGGTAAAGATGTGAAATTATTTGCTGAAAGATTGATAATTTTCAATTTTATTAGATCAGCAAATATATCTGGTGGTAAATTGGTTAGCCCGTTTGAATTAATGTCCAGATTTTCTAGATTTGGTACATCAGAAAATAATGCTCTTGATAAGTTTCTCAGCCTATTTCCCCATAAGTTCAATAATCGCAGTTTTGCCAGATTCTTAAAAATGCCTGGTTCCAGATAGCTCAAGTTATTACTACCTAATTCCAAAACCTCCAGTTTCGGTATATAACGGAATATATTCTTTGGTAGTGTTATATGATTGTTTTTAAGATCCAACCAAATGATATTTGTTGTATCATGGAAAAGATCTTCTGGTAATTCTCTTAATGAATTTGTATTCAAATTTAATTTTTTAATATCTTTCAGTCCTTCTAAATGTTTTCGAGTCAATCCATTACTGCTTAAATTACCACGGGTCAATACACCTAATGCTTGTACCTTTGGTATTTTAAGATTATCTAACAATTCTTTAAATGAAATCGTAGGTAATGGACAATATCTTAATACAAATGAGTAAACTGGACCAATTTCAATACCATATAATGAGTTTAATACTTCCCATCTATTCGTTTCTGAACATTGAATTTGTACCGATTTTTCTGGAAATATTTGCGCTATTAATTTTGGGGATTCAAGTCCTTTCGGGCACATTAATTCATAATCACCACGTATACCATTTGAGCATGTACAATTTTCAGAGTATTGGCAATTGAATTCAGCCAACAATTCATACGGTAATATACTAATTAATACTAGTATTAGCCACTTCATCTGGAACACAAAATAAACATTATTATTATTTAATGCAAGCAAAAATATTATTATTTATTGAAGTAAAAAATTTAGAAGAAAACTCGAATAAAATAATATTGATATGGATTTGATAATAAAAGTTTTCCTTTCTTTTCTTGTGTCATTATCTAGGTTCTAAGGCATGATTTGAAACGAAAATCTTGCCATCATTTATTCTATAAATATACATCACTCAGACGAACCTCCTATTATTGCAATTATTATTATTCTAATTGATAATTCTCTTCAAACTTGGAATTTTTACTAAACGTATAATTCAAATAATCATTGAATGTTAATATTTTATGATCGCCAGACGGTGCTTCGTACGATCCCTAATAAAATTTATAACGATCGTTTAGAGTTAAACCTAACGTCTGTGAGGCCTCCAGTACGCTTCTAAAATAAATTTTTCTGGAATAGCAAATAAAAGTGATATGCCTTTATGTGTTTATTTAATGTTAATAAGTAAAATTCGTATCACTTGAACTTCCTGCAGTTTTAGATATTTTGTTCATAATGTATACACACGGAATGTTCTTTTTTTCTAATTCAGGGAAGTGACTTAGAGTTCAACAAATGTACGATAGAAACTCATTTAGAAAATTTTTTCATCGATTGTAAAACTTCCTCTTAAAAGAGATCGAAAAAGTAAAAATCTATTGACATTTTAAATGGAAAATTAGCGTTTTCAACGAGCTTTTGAAGTTTCTGGTTTTTCTGAAGATAGAGAACATCCATTCACTAATCCAGAAAACACTATTTCATTCATTGTATAAGAAAATTACCACGTTCAATGAAATGAGAAAGTAGCTCTAAAGAAATTGGATTTGATTAAAGAAGGCCTATATTTTGACACTTAAGTGTTGATGTAAAAGTTTGAAATCCATTTTTTTTTAAACTGTTAACTGAGTAGATTACATATGTGCTTATATTTGTCAGAGAAGTTGAGGAAGTTCTTTTACAGCTTTGAAATCATAAACAAGTTGTTATTTATTAATTCCATTTTGTATCCCTAGCTTCTTTTGTATATCGAATAATCCAGGGCAAACACTTTATAAATTGATTTTGCCGGGTTTCGTGAATTTTCTCGAAAACCTTCCTAAGATTTTCATTAAACAAGATTTACCTATCATACAAATATAATAACCTATTACTATTATTTGAAACTTTTGTTTTGATTTTAGTTAGTTAAAACGTTAAAGCTTTCCTGGTATAATGCCATCTGTTACTTATTGTACGATACCGCATCCTGGTGGCTATTAAGGTTAACTAAATATTAAGAAAAATTGAGATTAATTTGACCATCATAATTGTGATAATTGCAGGCAGTCAAGTGAGTCAGTAGAAGTCATATAAAATCATTTACACAATATTTTTTTTATTTTTGATTTTTGATTTTATTTTTTTATTTTATTCAAATTAGATTGACTTAAGATGAGAAATCAGTTACAGGTTTTTAGGTAGCCTTCCTAACAATCGGTTATTTCTCCAACTTGTTTTCTTTTTATCCAACAAACCCGTGACCAGAAAATCAAATCTGTCGCTTATTTTTTAGTAGTGGACATTGGTTATAAATTATTTTTAATTAATCAAAAGCACAAATGTTTCTTCTTCTTTATTAAGTTTGCACATAGTTATTTTTGTTTTTAAGGTTTCTAATTTGGATAAATTAGGTTAGTTTTTGAATCACTAAGTTTATATTTTTTTCATTTTCTTCTTCTCTTTTTAAATAGTTTTTTAATAAATATTTATACGCTAAATATTTAGTGTCCTTGACATTTAAAAAAACCATGAATGTTTATTTTAGACTAATTTTTTTTGGTATTCATGTAATAAATATTTAACGTCGCTTATCAGCAGAGGGACAAAAATATTCTTTTAATTTGAAGCCATCCGGCTTTTTTCCTATTGCAATTCGCAAGGATTCTCAATTTGCAACTCACTAACTTAAAACAATTAATTTTTTTAACAAGTTATTGCACTTAATGAAAATAGGTGAATGGGCAATTGTTGACTAAAGTAACAATTTAGATGACACATTTTCACATCATGTACCATAGAATCTTTTAAAATAACTTCTCACTATTTTCATTGTATTTGAAAAATGTTTATAAATATGCTTAACACATTAATTTAAAAAAAATCAGAACAAGTTTCGAGAAAATCATGAAAACCGAAAAAAAAAAGCTTCGCTTAGTGTACTTCAGCTTGTCATGTTGAATCAATATTTGTAATAACCAGAGTAATCAGATTTATATTTATTGTGATTTTGCAATTTTGGGGTAAGAAATTTACATCAAACGCTCGCGTTTCTATGTATATTCAAATTTTCATGTTTCTATCTATGTTATATTTTTTGCAGTGTTACTATGAAGTGCAGTTAAGTTTGACTATCATATCATATCGACTTTAAATTCCAGCGATTTTCATTAAACTCATTATGTAGGTACTTTATTTCACATATTTCCTCCCCGATAAATTTTTTTTTTTGTGATTTTTGACATCGTTGAACTTCCATGTGCCATTTCACTGTGTTGAACGGTTCAGATCACCTTATTGATGGCAACTAAACATATACTAAAAATTCCAAATTTTTATGTTTTACCATATTTTGTTCATTTATTTTAAAATTTAAAATATTATTTATTTTATTTTTTTTAAGAATAGTCTCAATGTACAAAGTTCTTTAGGCAGTATTTTTAAATTTAAAAACAATATAATTACACACCTATTTCCGGTTTAGGTATACAGTGAAGCGAATAATGTCCAGTCATCGTGGGTCAATGTATTTATCTTGTCAATATAAACTTCGTTTGGTTGTAGGAAATTGATATTATACTGTTTTATTTGCTGACGTTTCTTTGTTGGGAATTAAGTTATTGTTTTCAGTCTTCCTGGCGGATTCCATATCAGTAATTGAACGGAATATCAAATTCAAAAATTTGATCTTTTTCTGTTAATAAGAGAAAGTAAAATATTTTATAATTGTTATAACTTAAATAATTTTGCCATTTTTTATTTTTACAATTTATTATTGTTGTTTTTTTTTTCCCCTTTATTTATATTGTTTTAAACGACCTTGGCGTGGCCCCTTTGTTCATTTAATGAATACTTTACAAATAGTGACTATTAATGATTTTATTACTTTGTATAGTTTTATTAAATTATTTTTATTGTTCTTTTTTTATTGAGTAAGAGCAGTAAATCGTTAAGGTTTTGGAGAAAGGGTTAATTTAAAACTACAAAAGAAAAAAAAAGGAGAAATTTTAATATGTATACAGTTTAAATTGATAAGAAAATTGCATTATTGTTACTTTTATCTGATAAGTTTCTTTTTTTAAAAAAAGTTAACTCGTAATATTTCTGATTATGAAAAAGAAC